>JAJAGP010003470.1:0-73019 GCA_025084515.1 Ancistrus triradiatus
AAGTGTACCTATGATGACAATTGCAGACCTCTCTCATCTTTCTAAGTAGGAGAACTTGCACAATCAGTGGCTGACTAAATACTTTTTTGCCCCACTGTATCTTCTTTCTGTCTAAGAATTACAAATGACAGCACACAGAAACAATTTCTAAAGAAAGATGGGAGTCGTCGGCTTGCACCTGGCTCTATTCTCTCACTAGCTTTAGCTTCGGGGCGTTGGCCACAAAATATCAGACACTACAAGCTTGCTCAAATTGTACTTTATTACAGCCTTGATGAGAGCCTTTTACCAGTTAGTGCAACGGTACAAGTAAAGACTAAAAACACGCACTGTGAGCTTTTATAAAGTAATAAAAGGATATGCAGGTAAGCACCATTTAACGACCGCATTACTGTCTGTGAAACAGGAGGGTGACCGGAATGGGCCGGACATGACCATAGTCTCAGTCTTCTTATACTACTGTGCTGTAAATGTATGCAATGTATTTGCACAAGGAAACTGCATGCAAATGATACGTAAACAGATATGATACATACAGCTGTAAACACAAGTGGAAGCCTAAGCTGTTATACACATGCCAAGCCTTTTGTAGCATATGGAAATTCTAAATAATTTTTACAAATATAGTAATGTATTGTCACTAACCTGTCTAAGGCAAAGTCCTAACACTTAAAACCATGGTATGATGGACCTAATTCTTTTGTTTGATGGAAGCCAAAATGGCACCGATACAGTATTAGGAACAACACTGAAGATCAGCCAGATGAACCCGAGAATCAATGAGGGAATGTGAACCAGTTTATATAGTTATCGGTTAGAGAGAAAACATACAGGTAGTGGGGGACAACTCCTGTCAAAGCTAAAGGTGGCTACTTTGAAAAAGTATAAAACATATTGTAGTTCGTTTAACACTTGTTTGGATACCACATCATTAGGTAAGTGGCCATTCATAGTTCTGACGTCTTCAATATTAATATTAAATGTAGAAAATAATTAAAATATAGAAAACACATTAAATGAGTCCAAGGTTTGTCCAAACTTTGGACTGGTACTGGTATATATTATTAATTTATTAATATATTATTAATCAGTAATGTTATATGTTGTATATTGAAGTCCCTTGCAGCATTTGTTCTGTACATGTTGCACGTTGCCATTAAACTTGTTGGTGTAACTGATGCATGGCGTATCACGTCGCAACATTAAAGTGAATGGGATGAAATCATCTAACTTTGATAAGATCGGGACCGATATCCAGTCCTAATATCAGATCGGTGCATCCCTACAAATAAGTAGTGGGAAGTCACACACAAACACGAGTACCTTGTACAAAAAAGTCTTTAAACACATCAACCAAGTTAGAACTCGCTCTATGAATCCTTTTGCACACGCTGAACATAATTACAGCCCGATCATCCTTGTGTAACGCCACCTGCAGGAGACTGAAGTTACTACCAGCAAGGTGACTAATTTTTTGTCCGAGCTGTTTATTTGTAATATTTTAACTGTTGTGCTGCACGTGTATGTTGACAGCCATGCCCATGTTGACATGTGATTAAGTGCCTTTCAAGTAGCACATTAATAATTCACCAGACTACCCAAACTAGATATTTTATATCATACCTTTAAAAACAAAAAGGTATAAAATATCATGTTAATGTGATTTAAAATTACATAGTGACAGTGAATTCTGGCCATATCACTCACCTGTACAAGTAGGTGGGCCTTATGTAATTTAATCCACTTGCATGCATACTGTAATTATTGATTTTACTTTAATCCTACTGGTTTAAAACACATTTCAAAAGCACAGTGTGTGCACCAGCGTACAGGCACTGACTGGCTGAAGGCGTAACAATGGTCACAGAAGGCAAGCATCTATTAAACGTTAAAAACAATGATTTTATTTTTTTTTATTACAAAAGAAAGGTAAAATGTCATTATTACTGGTAGGCTATATGGCCAGACCTCACAGGCTTTAATCCTGCCTCTGCCCTAAGCACTGCACCAGGGCTCGAACTCAGAAAACTGTACTAAGCAGTCTGTCCAACTAGTACACCACCAATTAAACCATTACTAATTTGACATATAGTGGGGCAAAAAGTATTTAGTCAGCCACTGATTGTGCAAGTTCTCCTACTTAGAAAGATGAGAGAGGTCTGTAATTTTCATCATAGGTACACTTCAACTATGAGAGACAACATGAGAAAAAAAACCCAGGAAATGACATTGTAGGATTTTTAAAGAATTTAATTGTAAATCATGGTGGAAAATAAGTATTTGGTCACCCACAAACAAGCAAGATTTCTGGCTCTCACAGACCTGTAACAACTTCTATAAGAAGCTCTTCTGTCCTCCACTCGTTACCTGTATTAATGGAACCTGTTTGACCTTGTTATCTGTATAAAAGACACCTGTCCACAGCCTCAAATAGTCAGACTCCAAACTCAACCATGGCCAAGACCAAAGAGCTGTCGAAGGACACCAGGAAAAAAATTGTAGACCTGTAACCAGGCTGTACACAGGCAAGCAGGTTTGGTGTGAATAATCAACTGTGGGGAGCAACTTGTAATAAATGGAAGACATACAGAACCACTGATAATCTCCCTCGATCTGGGGCTCCACGCAAAGCTCATCCGTTGGGTCAAATAATCATGATAAACGGTGAGCAAAAATCCATAACTACACGGAGGGACCTGATGAAGACCTGCAGGAGAGCTGGGAAACCAAAGTAAAAGGCTACCATCAGTAACACACTACGCATAGATGGATTCATATCCTTGCAGTGCCAGGCGGTGTCCCCCTGCTTAAGAAAAGCCAGTACATGTCCAGGCCCTGTCTGAAGTTTGCCAGAGAGCATATGGATGATCCGTAAGAGGACTGGGAGAATATCATGTGGCATAATATCTTGACTATTTGGGAAAACTCAACTCGTCATGACCTGGAGGAGGAAGAATGCTGAGTTTTGCAGCATCCACCTACTGTGAAGCCATGGGGGGGTGGAAACATCATCTTTGGGGCTGTTTTTTTGCAAAGGGGACAGAACAACTGATCCATGTTAAGGGAAGAATGAACGGGGCCATGTATCGTGAGATGTTAAGCCAAAACCTCCTTCCATCAGTGAGAGCATTGAAAATGGAACGTGGCTGGGTCTTTCAGCATGACAATGATCCCAAACACACCGCTCGGGCAAAGAAGGAGTGGCTCCGTAAAAAGCATTTCAAGGTCCTGGAGTGGCCTGGCCAGTCTCCAGACCTCTGCCACATAGAAAATGTGTGGAGGGAGTTGAAAGTCCGTGTTGCCCCCAAACATCACTGCTCGTTTGACCTCTGTCATTGCCAACAAAGGTTACAGTATTGAGTTGAACTTTTGCCACTGACCAAAAACTTATTTTCCACCATAATTTACACCGCGATTTCCTGGATTTTTTTTCCCCTCATTTTGTCTTGCACAATCATTGGCTGACTAAATACTTTTTTACCCCACTGTATGTACAATATTATGGGAATCTTGATTTTATTTTTTTAAACACAAACAAAAATAAGCATGGAATTAAGAATGTGATCTGAAATCTACTCCTAAACTCATAAAAACTTAGCATTTTGTGCCGTGTCTCTCCAGAGCCATTTGAATACAACTATATATTGATCTTGTTTTCTGAATGTTTATGGTAACACTGTGCATGAGGTTTTGATTGAGTTTGGCAGCTTTCACACTCTGCCCCATCAAAGCTATTTGTAAATTAAAATCTGTGTCAAAATACAGTGGTACCTCGGTTCTTGACCAAGTCAGAATTTGGTTCTCGATGCATTTTGACCCGAAAAATGCTTGGTACGCAGTGCACTTGCTTAAACTTGTAATTAGTCCGAGTCGCAGAACTTGTTTCAGCCAAACTCGATTCAACATTCCTTGATTCAGATTTTTCCACAATTCTGATTGCTCAGTGAAGATTTCCGCTAATTTTTATTGTGTTTGTTTCTTTATTTTTTTTCATCTACAACCATCTGTATTCTTTTTTTAAAGTGCCAATAAGTCTCCATAGTCTAAAAAGTTTAGTAATTAACAGCCAACCAAAAGGAAAACAGGAACTGTATCCTCCAGAACACAGTTAGCATTAGCAGCTATGCTAGCACCCTGAGTTCATCAATAGAGTAAGTGTTTTGCTTTTACTTTTCACTTTCAATCCATTACTCACTAAATCACATGAGATATTTCAACACTATTATAAAATAAGCTTTGTGTTAATGATTTTGAACACCCATAGGTTAATGTAAGTGTTAACTGGCTACTGAATCGTGAATCATGAATCAAGTTTCGACTAAAACAAGTTTGACTCATACAAGCAAGTGCACCAAGCAAACGACGAGAATCCAGACAATTGTTTCTTGTCAAAATGGGTCAATAACAGAATTCGACAAGTTCCGAGGTGATCACCCTAAATGTAAAACAACCCTAAATGGCAGCATGTAAATGTGTTAAGCTCAGGTCTCACCATGTTTGGCTCATACTTGTAACCAATTTTGAGGTTCTCGCAGGCACGGATCATGGCCTGCATGGATGTGAAGATGTTCTGGTAGACCAGCTTGGTGAAGCCACGCTTGTCTTCGTCCGTGTAGCCGGCGCCATGGATGATGCGCATCTGTTTTATAAATGTGCTCTTGCCACTTTCTCCAGTACCTACAGAGAGACAATGGGCAGGGTTAAAAGGCGAATTCTTCACACTGAGAAATCTGATAAAGACAGCTGGATTTTATCTCCGTAATCGGATTTCTCAGAGCATGTATACCCTTACTCTGATTTCAGTAGCTTGTGTGTACATGGTTGCCAGGTCTTATTCTAAAGAAAGTTCTTCTGAACTTATTTCCATATACTTGTTCTGTCAAGCGTGGAATTAAATGCAGCATCCAAATGATGTTTGGGAAGTCTCTAAAACACAGTATATGCTTGAGTAATTCAGTATTTAATTATTAAAGTTTGACGTTTACATCACATTCTTCTGTGAGATTATTGGCTGGTTGCAAAGTAAAAATCCCATTATTGCCCGAGTCATGTAAGTTATCTGATTTTTTGAGGGCTTGTAAAAAAAAAAAAAAATAGAGTAATGATTACCAGTGGGGGTTACTCCCTATGGGACTGTGGTCGCCTAGCGGTTAAGGTACTGGACTCTGGACCAGAAGGTCCAGGGTTCAAATCCCACCTCTGACAACCGCTGTTGGGTCCTTGAGCAAGACCCTTACACCAAAATTGCTTGGACTGTATCAAATTGTAAGTCGCTTTGGATAAGGGTGTCTGCTAAGTGCTGTAAATGTCCCGCACAAATTGGCCAAAAAACATTTTGTGCAAAAGTGCCTTTTGGTTTGTGAACAAACCATGGACTAGAATGACTGTAGTAAAACAACGGTTGAATAAACCCGAGGTACAGAAAATGAAAAACTGACAATTTGCATAATATCAGTGCTTATCTCAGCTACTGTAACATTTGATAACATTGATTAATAGCCCAAGCCTATGAGGTACACTCAGATAACAGGGTTTGACTGTGAATGTAAAATGCAATAACTGTATAATTTATCAGCTTATGCTAATATTCAAAGCCAAAGTCACTGGAATATTCATGAAGGAGGCTATTTACTAGCAGCAGTTGTTCTGTCAGATGCACAATGGGGACGCCAGCGTGTGTGGAAGCGAGAACACGGACTGACGAGCTGATGGCGGTGTGTAGAGGTCCTCAAGATAAACTCGAGCACCTCTTTATCCACTACAAACCTGAAATGACTCAATTCACTGAACAGTGCACCGGTTTGGTCTGCCCCAAAGTGCTTCAAAATACAGTACAGATTTGAGAAGATCGACATTAGAGTTACTTTTTCTCCCTAGTCTGGTGGCTCCATGACAGCCCCAGTTCAAGGTACGAATTGCCTTTTTTCTATCCCTAGACAATTAAATGGGAAGCCAGAGTACGTCAGCGATACATAATAGCATGACCTGTGCTGTGATTAGCACTGTACTAATATATTAGAAAACATAGCAAAGTTATAGGTAATGGCAGGTTATACAAAAGTAGTATAAACCACAGTACAGTCTTTAAAACCAGACTACAGTGGTACCTCGGTTCTCGACCTGCTTGAAACTCGAATTCGGTTTGCGATGCATTTTGACTAGAAAAATGTATCTCAAGTCAGATCTATTTATATAGCGCTTTTTACAATGGAGCATTGTCTCAAAGCAACTTTACAAGTTTAGATTATCGCCTAATAACTACGTCCATTCCCAAATTGAGCAAGCCTAGGGCGACAGTGGCAAGGAAAAACTCCCTGAGTGTTAAAGGAAGAAACCTTGGGAGGACCAAGACTCAAAAAGGGTCTCGGTTCTCGTCGTAGTCACTTAAACTTGTACGACTCGAGCCATGCTCGCTTCACCAGCAACTCAATTCACGATTCAGTACACAGCTTCACAATAGCCATTGCTCATTGAAGATCTCCGCCATTTTCATTTATTATTACATCTACAGTACTGTATTCTTGGTGCAAATAAGTCTCCATAGGTCCTACAAAGGGTTGTATTGACTGCCAACCAAAAGGGAAACTGGAACTTAATGCTCCAGAACACAGGCTGGTGTTAGCATTAGCAGCTATGCTAGCACCCTGACTTCACCAATACAGTAAAATGTGCTTTTACTTTTGACTTTTAATCAAGTACTCACTA
Organism: Ancistrus triradiatus; assembly: GCA_025084515.1. NCBI lineage: Eukaryota > Metazoa > Chordata > Actinopteri > Siluriformes > Loricariidae > Ancistrus > Ancistrus triradiatus. The sequence continues at coordinate 6,706 of JAJAGP010003470.1, forward strand.
AATTACATGAGATTTTTCAACAATTAATTATAAAATAAGCTTTGTGTTGATGATTTTGGCCAGCTGAAGGTTGTGTTTTAAACATTTACTTACTTATCATAGTATCCTTTCCATGTCGCCGCTATTATACAGTGTAGACCATTTAACACTCGTTAAACTCATCGGTTCATGATGCTTTTAACTTATGATGGATTTGTTGAACATATCACCACCATAAATCAGGGAGCACCTGTACAATACAGCTCCATTAATGCAGATAATGCCTTATACAGTGTGGATTTTCTGAAGGTCTGGAACGGATTCATTCAAGTTACATTATACGTTATGGGGAAAATTAGCTTGGTACTCAACAAGGCTTCTGGAACAAATTAATGATGAGAATGCAGGTACTACTGTATCTGAAAGAATACCACCTCGAGCAAGTGTTTTTAAATCTGAAATCTGTTTTTATTTTTGGACTCCAGGATGCCGTGCGTTTCAACTTCAGACATCAGTTTCCAGAGAATCACCCAGTATGTGACATACACCGCTGTATCAAAAACAGGTCCCTATGATTTCCGTAAGGCTGAGAATACGGACGGAATAGCGAAATTGATGAATAAAAGGAACTTCAGCAGAGTGCTGAAGTGAAAACACGAAAACAATGCACATTTGTTGTAACATTATTTCTTTAACAATCAAACTTTTCATTCAAAAGAAATTACTAGAAACATTAGGTTTCAAATTGTAAACAAAATGCCCCATTCTATCAGTACAATACCGTTGTACAATATTTCTTATACTCAAAATATCTTTTCATTCTATCTGTCTTCGTGTGTTTGACCGACTTAATCCGTCTGGGCGATGGCCTTATTTTGTTTGCGTGTCGATTTGCACTGATCTGGAGCAGCAATTCTAATTTCATTGTATAATGTAAAATGACAAGAGGGCATTACCTTATCTTACTGCAGCTTCACCATGTCTTATGTTACATAACCGGACATAACTTTTTATTTCTGAAGATTAACGATTCAAAATAGTGTACTTTAGTCCCCTGCAATTAAAAGAAATGAGGATTCTCACTGAGAACGGGATGCGTGTCTTGAGTATGACTGTGCCATCTAGCGTTCAAAACCGGAATTGCATTAGATGGCTGCAAAATGAAAAACGTACAGTACAATTAGACGATGCCTCGCCCAACCTGATGATGGACAACGTCCCCTTTTTGCATCGCGGTGCATCCTGTCACGATGCATCCCTACACCCCTAGTGCCTTGAGACAATGCCTCCAAGTGATGTCTGAGCCTTTGGCTTCACTGTTTCACAGCACAGAATTCGACGACATAATCTCATACACCCTCTGTATCACCCAAAAAAAAAAAAATAAAAAAAAAAAATAAAAAATGGTTTTCTGCTGAGGTGATGGAATAAGTTGGAAAAAAACCTGTGATATCAGTATTATATATCGGCCATCAGTTACCCTGCTCTCCTGGGCATCGGCCATTAAAAAAACCCATATTGGTCGACCACTAGCTGTGAGTGCATCATCAGTTAATCAACATGATGCCACGTTCAAAGTCACCTAAATCACCGTTCTTCCCCGTTCTGATGCTCTTGACCCTATATGACACCTAAATGCGTCGCCTTACAGCCATTTGACTGGCTGATTAGATATTTAGATTTGAACTATATCACCTAAACCTTCCACAGACATAGGGTGCGTACAAAATACTAGCATTTTCTCTATCGTTTTGTTGACAAATGTATGAAGTCACACCATTTTAAGGCATTTCATGTACGGCTGCAGCTGGTATAAAATCTTTTAACGTGATGACTAGTGCTCAGATCTCTGCTGCCCTTCACACAGGCCTTCAGTCGCCCACACAGGCTCAGATAGAGAGAAAGAACCTAGCTTCCATAAACCTAGCTTCAGCTTAGTAGAACCGCAGGACGGCAACCACATCCACAGAAAGCACATTTATCTATCTTCACATCAAACACACATCCTGCCATCAAAGTTCTCGCTCTACAGCTTCAACACTTTACTCAACCCTCAATCACGTCCTGTCTCCTCCACAGACACATCACACAGAGCTCTTCCCGATTGCATAACGCCGTTGTTCTCGACGCTCTTCCAGAAACACCCAAACTAAAGCCGTCTATTACAATCAATGTCATACGAGAAACGAGAGCAGCCTGGAAGAAGACAAACACATTAAGAATAAGAGGCTGCCTGTGGTGAGTGAACATCATGTGATACCGCCACTAACTCAACAAATATTTAACTCTGGTATCTGCTGCTCAATTGAAGATCAGGTTTCTAAGCAAATAAAAAATGACATCACATGATGGGAGAGAGAGAGAGCAGGTCTATAGCTGCTAGATCCTGTCTACAGTTGCAAAGGAAACTCCAGCAGTACCTGGATTTCTGCATGAAATTGCTTTAGAAGATATGGACCAAAGAAACACTATATTCCAAAAACAACGTTACTATATATTATATATTAGTAGTAACAAAGCCATTACACCAAGAGCAGTACTCAAAGGTAACCACAAAGGTCTGCAGATATCTCTAGAACCTGTCAATTTTTTCATGTGATCACTACGATGAAATATAAAATAAAATTAAATTAATGAGGGAAACCCAGAAGAAAGCTAAAACCACTGCTGCTAAGTGAGATCCGTTAAAGACTTTGAAAAACACTGCCAAGAATTTGCTTTCAAGTTTTGAAACTTTCTTTTTCTTAATATCACTGAGACACATTTGAGGGCTCGGTTTTCCTTCACTTTATGGTCTAATCAGTAGCTCCAGTCATCTCTTTCTGTCAATACCAGAGCTTGCTGACACAGCCGGTATTAGCTATGAACTGCATAGCTGTCATCCATAATTACATAATAATGAACTCTTGACTTTTAAAATATTGTTATTACAGTATGACATGTCACTTACTAATGACAGTTATCTGAGTTTTGATGTGGAATTACCTGTTAATGAGACAAGTCCTGTCACTGCATTACGCTATCGTTATGTCCATTTACTTGCTCTTTATTTTAATCAGTGATATGTAACACAATGCTCCTATCCTATGCTCATTGAAAAAAAAAATAGCTCACCAGGAAGGAGTTGTTGGAACCGAAAGAAACGTTATATGTAAGAACGTAATGATGTGTGTGAGTGATTACAATATTAGAGCAAAATGATAAGTTTACTGGGGAAAACTGGACAACTGAAAGGAAGCTCTAGTACCCTGTTAGAGCACCTCTAGCCTGGATACAAGATGAGGCCCAATTTTTTCTCCGTCTAATGATGCAGCCCCTCTCAAAATGGACCAAAAGTCTTCGAGTGCATTGTAGAAGCATGTCAATGATCTCAAGAGGTACATTACCCAAAAGTAGCCTCGGAGAGCCTTTTTATAGGGCCGAAGTACTTTTATGCCCTCCCATGGCAAGACCCAGTGTCTAATCAGACCACATCTGTAATCATTTACACATCTGCCTGAGACAGAACTGCATGCCAGGTTTGCAACAATCTGACATTGCTATCAGGGTTAGGGCTGTGCTAAAATAATCGATACAGCAATTTATCGTGATACACGACATCGATGTTCAGCTCAAAACATTTTTTTTGAGGGAAGAAAAAACATTTAAACGGAGTGTAATCTACAATCCCTGTTCCTGTAGATGTACAGTGTTTTGGCTCAACTCTTCCTCTGAATTATCAATGTGATGTCATGCATTAAAACGACTCCGATTGTACAGCGTAACTTGCATTTCAGCTGGTTTGAACATCGCAATATGCATCGTATAGCAATCTATCGTGGCCTTTCCAATACCCACCCCTAATCTGAGCACATTCTTTTTTTGGGCGATGAGTACATTTTGTAATACTCCATTTAAACTTACGGATTTTAACTATAGGTTAAAGTGCATTTTGAACGCATGTCAGGCTTTAACATTCAGCTGCTGACTGTATTGCTGAGCACTGTTAAATATTTCATATGCTCTTGTGTATGCATAAGAACGGGTAAGCAAACACCACAGCACTCTCTGGTCTAGTTATGGAGTGCAAGTGTAAATGTTCCTAGCAGATATTGCATAGATATGCAAAACCAGCCTCATGAAGTAATCCTTTAAAAGCCAAAATGCTAAGGATCAGCAAACTATTAGGGACGCATGCTGGGAGTACAAGACAAAGCAGTGGCGGGTCAATATAGAAAATAATAAGACCTACAGAGTAAGTCTAAGTAAAAATTGCATTAATAAAGTGCACGGTATACCGATGCTATAAAACTATCAGGATACCTTGCCATTAAAAAGGGTAGGATACCTCATTTTATTAGTACCAGTACTTTTAAAAATGACTGTTTTGAAATCAGGGCTTTTTGCCTGCAGTTGCATCGATGTGCCACACGGTGGCAGTATGTTCGTGCAGCGCTCTGCTGCCTCTCCCTGTCGGTAAAGACGGGGAAGCAGAAAAGATAATGGCGAGTTAATGGCTGTTAATACCAGCACTTTTCAGCCCGTTCATGGCTTGAGAAATATTGAATCAATTTAAGCCCACGGACACAATAAAACCAGTCCGCAAAATATGTTTTAAGCCTACAAAGACCAAGAGAGACAAAATGTTCAACTTATTGTACAGAGAGCTCAGAGCAGTAGGGTAGAGAATATGATAGATGGCATTATTACATCATGCTCATATCCTCAAATAGAAATCAGACGAGTGAGATTCATTATATGACAAGCAATGTTTTAACCGTCTGACTTTGACAAGGAAGTTAAAGCCAGTCATAACTGTTTAACTGGCTTTATGTTTATAATTAACTTACCGATGTGGTAACACCATATATATGATCACATTGGTAATGTTACGTTTATCAACTTCCATACAGCTAAAATCAGGCGTTCAGTTACAATAGATAAACAATACCAATTATAAACAGCAGTAGGGCTGCAACTAATGATTATTTTAATTGATTAATTGGTCGATTAATCAATAAATCGGATTTAAAAAAAAAAAAAACATTTCCATGTCTTTATTCAGAAATATAACATTAAATAACAGAGCAAATAAGTGCTTACAATAAATGAATAATTATTAATTAAATTAATTAATAAATTAAAATAACAAATTAAATAATAAAGAAAAATAAGTGCATCTCTGATGCAAACACTACATACAAACTCATTCACTCCCTTTCTTTAGGAACTTTGCATTGCAATCCAAACATGTTATCATGTCAACATGCTCCAGGCCAAAGCTGGCTCTCTTTTTAAAGAATATGGCCCTGTCCACACGAACACGGTTTAAAAAAAAAAAAAAACGTAGCTTTTTCTATGCGTTTTGACCGTTCGTCCACACGAAAACGGCGTTTTAGGTCACTGAAAACGGACTTTATTTGCAAAACTTCTTCCAGGGTGAAGATTTTCAGGAGACACGTTTTCAGCGTTGTCGTTGGACTGGGAAAACAGAGTTTCTTGCTTTGTAACGTCATTTGTGCGCCGTTATCTCCTTTGTTTACATGAGGCGATTTTGTGCAATAGTGGACGTAGCCAAAATAGTGCCAGCTGTAACACTGCTGACCGAACTTGTTACAAATCTACAAATATATTTACAATTATTTACGTTTTCATTACACTGAAGAACAGAGGCGTCAGAATGTGCTACGGAGGTCACTACTATATCCATCAGACCCAGGAAGCAGTTCCCGCCCCCAGCGTCGCCCGGTTTGGGACGAGACCCGGTCGGACCTCTTGTTGGTGGGACAACTTTCAAAACGAAGTGGTTGTTGAAGAACAATGGCGAGAAAATGTTCGTATGCATAGGACGTCGCTGTTGTCGTTGAGTGAGCTGCTTCGCCGGCATATAGGACTGCTGGTTTGGCACTGGTCTCGACAGCGACTGTGTGCGTTTTTGCGTTTTCGTGTGGGCGAAGTTTTTTATTTAGACAGTGCTCGTGTGGACGGGATGTTTTTTATAAACGAATTTGAAAACCCCCGTTTTAGAAAATACCCGTGTACGTGTGGACATAGCCTTAACGCTAACTTCTTTTGAAGATTCCGCGTCCGCGCCGGCTCCGCCTCGCTCCGTTCAATCGCCCTGTTCAATCGCGGGGGACATAAATCATGCGACACGACGAATCGATAATGGAATTCGTTGTCAATGCTTTTAATAATCGATTATTATCGATTACCGTTGTTGCAGCCCTAAACAGCAGTGCTGGTAATGGTAATTATGGCTTGTACATTTTTTGTCACTAATGATTTCTATTGCTAGTAGAAATAGAAGTAGCAGTAGAAATAGAAATTTCTATTTCAAATAGAAAGTTAACCAAGTTCCATGTTCGATCATCTATTTTTCCACTACTTTTTCCTGATGTTTTAAGTTTTTGCCGTGGTATCGTTTCAGTATCGGTATCGAGATACTTTAGGCAGGTATTGTATCAAAGTCAAAGTTTTGGTATCGTGACAACACTAGTACACATCCCAACAGAATGCAAACAGTACCAAAGTAAACATGTTCTAGGTGTTTGCTAGTAATAATAATAATATTATTATTCTGAAGAGCAGCTCTAACATCTCTAACATTTCATGGCTATAGATCTGGGACATGCTCCCATGCGTGGGCACTGTATAAAATATAATGTATATATGATCCGGTATTGTTCTACGTAATGTCCTTGAGCTGTATAACTTTCACTTTTTGTGGTCCTTCCTTTTATGGTTCACAGGTTCATTGTGTTGCAAACTCTTGTTTGTGAAGTATCTAAATGCCTTTTTTTTGGGGTCAGCAGCCATGCTACTGTTGTCGAACAAAAGAAACCCTATAGAGCCTTGCTAGAATGGGTTTAATCGTGTGTCTGTCAAGGAAATCGCAAGCTGGACTAAAACTACTAAAACATACTGGCATGCCAATTCAGCACTTTCAGGACAAGTGATAAAATGTGTTTAGACAGACTGTGGATTCTAAACGCACAATCTTTCAACATCTACACGCCCCTACACAATTCCAGGTAATGGCCATTTTGTAATTGGCTAGCCCAGCACAACACTACAGCACAACAGTAGCCTGTCTGGATGCCATTCTTGCTTTTGTTTTCATCCTCCAGGCTGACTGTGTGCACGTCCCAGTTATTGATCATGTGAGGCTACACGTGAAATCTTCTTCCACCCTCATGCAGTCGGTACATGAAAATCATTTCTAGGCTGGGTGTGACAAGAGTATTTGTTTTGGACTGTATCTCTTCCAGCAGCCATTATAATGGGACAAGACAGGAAGCCACCATATCTCGTGTTTGCTAATGGTAACATAACCTCCCAAACAAAACCTCCCAAGGTTGCTAGGTGATCAAACTTGCTTATGCAGTGCGTCTGATCAGTAGTAAGGATGTTCTACACAAGCAAGTTTGATGACATAGTAACTTTGGGAGGTTTAAACTAAATACTATAAAGAAAGTGAAAATAATCAGACATAATGAAAGTGGGGTGTATGGATTTTTTCTGGTCATGTGATGGCAGGTAGAATAAATAAATACAGGTATGTGCCATCCGTTCGACTGTGTGTTCACATCAACAACTGAGGTCTTAACAATTAGCAAATAAAAAACTGTCCAATCATTACTGAAGATCAACGAGCAGAGGTGGGAGTTTAAGAGTGGAAGGCCGTCACTTGTGTGTGTGAAAGTTACTTTCACTTGCTCATGTTTGGACTAGAGACTGTTCTAACTTGTGTGTATGACTTTCTGGAGCTTATTTGTAACAAAGTGAATGTGCCTGTCCTATTGTAAGTAGTACTCCTTTAATTGTCCGCCCACTACGTGTATATTCTCTCGAACTTTTAACTATATTTTACATTTACAGCATTTAGCAGACCCTTATCCAGAGCGACTTACAATTGGTACAGCCTTACAATCCAAGCAATTGTGGGTTTAGACCCTTGCTCAAGGACCCAACAGTGGCAGCTTGGCAGAGGTGGGATTTGAACCCTGGACCTTTTGGTCCATAGTCCAGTACCTTAACCGCTAGGCTACCACAGTCTATATAAACTGGCTCACATTCACTCGTTGAGTCTCTGTCATCTGGCTGATCTTCTGTGTTGTTCGTAATACTGCCTATCGATGCATTTTTGGCTTCAGTCAAACAAAAGTATCAGTCTTCTTGTGAAATGAGACTTTATTATTACATTACAGTACTATAAAGAGACTGACTGGTAATGTCTGGTCAGGGACGATTTCAGTCAACGACCTGTTTCCACTTATATCTGTAGTAATGTATGCACCGAAGCTTACATTGCTCACATTTGTTGTTTTTATAAATGGGAGAACGATTTATATGTCAAAATCATTACTGACTTATTCACTATAAAAGGAAACAAGATACAATTATATGAAAATATAATAATATTTATTGTTTTATCACGTTAATCATGACTTATTGCATTTTTTGCTCGGGGGCTAGGGTTAGGAAAGAGGGAAATTTCCCTTAAAAAGCATTAATTCTTTAAAAAACAAAAACAAAAAATAAAGTGATTGCCATAATGATACACTTTTAAGGCAAAGTAATCATTTGACTAGGTGATTTTATTAGAAGCACGTGCACACTGATATCTTGTCTGTCAGGCATGTTTACACTGGACTTTGGTCAACAGTCCACAGATTGAAATCTTTTACAACCCGATTACCTATAAGCTATTATATCTAGGGTGTCATGTGGGACCCGGCCCTTACCTGCGGTGCCTCACATGGGAGTGACGGAAACGTGAGTAATAGTGTTTTCCTTTAAAATAATAAAACACTAAATAAATAAAAAAAATATCATCATGTTAATGTTGACAGTCCTAATGCATTTCTATATTCACCTTCTAATGTTTAAATAATTATCCTCCTACACCTAGTCAAAGCACACAAACTGACCCCTCACCTCGTTCTGCCTACTCCAACTACTAGGCTTCTGTTCCTTACGACTGATATTATTGTCTCCTATTTATTAAGAAACGCAGGGCTCAGGAGGAACAAACTAATCAACAAAACAAAGCAGCATGTATTTGTACCACTTAAAATGAACCTCTATGGAAAAACGTACATATTCAGAAAAATGATAAGGGATGGTACAGATTTTAAAGCCTAGCTCTGTCAAGATACCACTGGAAGACCTTTGAACTCCAAGAGCTCAGGTTTAGATAAGGGCATCGACTACTTGTTGTAAACATGAACTTATATAATCATTAATGTCATGGGATATTAGGTTGGGATAATATGGGGAGGAGTAATTCTCTATTGCGCAACAAAAGTCATCAGAACAAATGCGAAGACAGAACACAGGTTACTGAGCTGTGCTGCACCAAGTGCATCAAATCAGGACAGCAACAAGGCAATAAAACACAATCGGTGGGAAAAACTAGGATACTTAAAGGTTATTTCCATATACCTGGACTGGCACAGCTCCTCTGTGCTGGATTTCTGACTAGAAGAAGCTTTCAAACACCTAAACTCAACTAAACCCACTGAAAGAGAAACGTACTGATCATTAACATGTGCCAAAAGTGAAACAAAGCACCAGCAATGAGTCCAGTGACAACTGTTTGGCTCAATTTCTACTTTCCTTTCTTCTGTTTGTTTAATGGAGGACATTAAATATGAATTGCTTCCTTCTCTCTGTCTCTCTTCTCCCTCTCTCTGTGCTTACATTTTCTCTGAATGAATAATGACATATCACTTTCCGTGGGTGTCAAAAAAAAGTTCGGATTACTGCAAACCAAAAGAAAGGCTCTTTAGACATGACTCGGACTAAGGAATACTGACTGTCACATGGTCACCACAACATTTTCATAAGCTGAATGCCGCAACCAAACGAATTTCTATACTAATAAAAATCTACCCGTCCTTTGAGCAACATCCAAGTTTTCAAAGCCAAACAACCTCCATGTTAGTGAGGAGCCACGCCTAGCAATGAAATCTAAATGGCGTAGACTGCGAGCCTGGTGGTGTCTGTATTTTGTCTCCGGGTGCAGTTTGTTCACTCATTTTTAACTCCAGTCATGCGTTTTTAGGTAGAACACTAGCTTGGTTTGTGCTGCATGCAGTAGTGTGTCCTACCCGACTACGTGACGCAGTGAATACGTGAACTCTGAGTTCTTTTGACCTTTTTTTTTGCAAATAAATCGATAATGTCAGCAACAAACGACTACAGTGGTACCTCGGTTCTCGTTGTTAATTTGAGCAAATGTTTCCCATAATGAATCCGTTCCAGATGCCCAGAAAATCCACACTGCATTAATGGAGTTGTAGTGTACAGGTGCTCCCTGATTTACAATGGGGATATGTTCCAAATCCATCACAAGTTAAATGTATCATGAACTGAGGAGTTTAACAGGTGTTTGGTAGAGTCTTTAAGACCCATGGAGACTTATTTGCTCTAAGAATATAGTAGTGTAGATGTATAAATAAAGAAAAACATGATAAACACAGCGCAGATCTTCTCGGAGCAAGAGCTATTGTGAATCTGAATCACGGAATCACTGTGTTCCGAATCGTGAATCAAGTTTCGGCTGTTCAAGTTTAATGAAGTGCACACAAATGACAAGGAGACAGACAAACTTTTCTAGTCGAAATGTGCCGAGAACCGAGGTACCACTATATTTTGATAGCCCAATAATCTGTCAAATATTAAAACGAATAATATCTGGCTTATGAATCGCTCAATTACCAAATAACTTGTGTTGCTATCAGCCTTTACATTAAGCTGGAGGTTGTTTTATCCATTTGGAAATCCATCATTGTATATTTCAAAACTCGCCCATCTTCAACGGAGACTTTGTAATTTAATAGTGCAGTTTGCCTGTGAACAGCACTCACATTCACCACATGTAACACTGCATGGATGTGGACATCCTGTACCGTCTCCCAGCTGTTTCTCATAGCCCTAAACATGGCAATAGAAACTATACAATCATTACAGCGCCTCAATTAACCATTTAATAAAGCGAAAGCAGAGGGTGTATACAGAGGCAAAAAACTTCTCCACATTTCTGTTCAGCATTTGTTACAACAGGTTAGTGGTTCGGATATTGGGTTAAAAGCTTCAAACAATCTACATGGTAGAGGGGGAATTTAGATCATTCAGACAGCAGGGTTCAAGTGTCTTTAAATGCCTGATGGATCTCCCATGACCCCATGACAAGATACCAAACCAACTCCAGTCACTCCCCTCACTTTATCTCTTCACTTCTGAGTGAAAGATGACAAAGCTTTTCTCCTTATTACTTATCTAACCCTTAATAAACCCTCCTCCTCCACCTTCTCAACCAGAAATTTAGGATATTTTTAAATGACCTAAAATTTAGAAGACATCAATTATAATACCTGCTGCATATCTTACTGTTCAGGAAACCTTCTGAGCAAACTGATTTCCAAAATGGGGACCAAAAAAAAAAGATTCTCTGGAGTTAATGAAGAGGTCAGTCAACATTATTCTGGATGGAAGGAGCAAAGGGTTGAAGAAGAAAGAGGTAAACAAAGCAACTCCGGCAGAACACAATCATACAAGTTGATTACTGTGGCAGGTCAAAACAACGGCTGTCATGGGACCTGACGAGCTCCATAAAAAAACTCAAGAAATCACCCTTGGCAATTGTCCCAACTTAATTCCTTTGGGTAGTGTAAATTAGTGAAGGCCTGCTTTCACCTTAATAATGGCTCATTTGATTAGTTTGTAGTTCTACAATTATTAATTGTAGTCCATCTGTTTCTATCCATACTTTTACTTCCCTTTACTCTGTTCTCTAATGGTCAGGACCCCCACAGGACCAAAAAGCACAGCTCAGGTACTATTTGGGTAGTAAATCATTCTCAGCACTGCTGGTGGTGGCACGTTTGTGTGTTTTGCTGGAATGCGTGGATTAGAGACAGCAGTGCTGCTGGAGTTTAAACACCTCAGTGTCACTGTGGACTGAAAATAGTCCACCAACCAAACATATCCAACCACCAGCATCCGGTAGGCAGCGTGAGAATGATCCACCGGCCAAATAGTACCTGATCTGTGGTGGTTCTGTGTATATTTTTGGCTCTGGTGAGTTCAACTTTCGATATCCACACCATTTCCATTTCCCAGAAAGAGGTGTGTTCAGATAACAGGATTGTAATATAAAGTAAAAAGCAATGTAGGCAGCATCTGCAGGACAGTGGCGGTGCAGTGGTTAAGGTACTGGTCTAACAAGACCCTTAACCGTTCTTTGGATTGTACTGGAAGATTGTATCAGTTGAGTCACTCTGGATAAGGGTTCCTGCTAAATGTTGTGAAGTGCTCTGGTAAGAAGTGGAAATCAGAACTTTCACTTTTGGTTTGAACTGACAAGCTGTGACTCTTCTTTCTAGTGCTCACACAGCCAGCAGAAGCAGCCCCAATCCAATTTCAGAATCAGAATCTGTTTAATTCGCCAAGCATGTTTACACATGCAAGGAATTCGTTGCCGGCTAATGGTATCGCGCTAAAATCTACACTAATGTGAAAGAACTATTTACACGTGCTAACAATGCAGATATACAAAAATAGAATCATTTAGCACCAGTGATTCTCCATATCTAATGACTGAACAGTACATTGTATGGATACAAGTCAGTGAGTGTGATGGTATGTGGAAAGAAACCATTCTGGTGTCTTTCAGTTCTTGTGTGCAGGGTTCTGTAGCATCTTCCTGAGGAGAGGAGGTGAAAAATGTCCTCAATCTGATTTTAAGTCACCTATATCAGACATGCATCTGATTCTGTTCATACTCTGAAACTCATGCACAAAAGAGCAGTGCTTTACGTGACCCGCTCGTCCAGAGGTAAGCAATCAAAATGGAGTCAGCAGTACCAGACACTTTAATGGTCATGTTAAAGTGGGTACGTTACTCTGCCACGACCACTTCTTTGGTTTGCACCTTTAGTTTCTTTAAACTTCGCTTTCAGGTGTTTGATTTGCCACGTCCTCCTATGGCCTCCTATTTCTTTAGCAATTTCCTCATACATGGAGCAGCTGTGATGTGTACCTTGTAATTATTTTGCAGAGACATCACCCCAAATATTTGAGTTCTGTGACTTTGCTATCCCTCACTGCTTTCATCCATTTTCCCTTCTCCTCAGCTCAACTTTATGGCAAATGATGAGTTGGAAGACTCATAATTCCAATGTACGAATTCCAATACGAACGCCACGTATCGGACTTCAGTACCACTCATGAAAATGGCCCAAATCAGAACTGAAAATGTCAGATTTGGTCAAGTCAGATCTATTTATATAGCGCTTTTTACAATGGAGCATTGTCTCAAAGCAACTTTACAAGTTTAGATTATCTCCTAATAACTACGTCCAATCCCAAATTGAGCAAGCCTAGGGCGACAGTGGAAAGGAAAAACTCCCTGAGTGTTATAGGAAGAAACGTTGGGAGGACCAAGACTCAAAAAGGGACTCAACCACCTTGGGCAGCGTAGATGATAAATCTAAGAACGAAACTAAAATCATGGAGACATGTTCACACTGCCCCAAAAAGAACACACCTGTGTCATGTATGACGTGATACATCAGATTTGGGCCAATTTTTCCCGCTGTCGGATCATAGCCTAATCCTCCTGTCTCACGGCGGGCACTCTGTACAGCAACAACAGTGTGTATCTGTGCCATTACTGTGTACAACAGTATCGCTAAAGGATTTGGTACATACACTGGCAGTGTCGAGTAAGAAGCACTGACACTGAAGCTAGTAAATTGAATCAGCGCTGAAATGCTCCCAAACCTCGCGGGAATCATTTAGCAATTAGCGTAACTCCCTGTAATCGTTTCAGGACACAAACTGAGAGAAACAAAGTGAAGAAAAGTGCAGAGAACGTAGTTAGCAGAGCCCCTGCAGAAATCTAGGATAAGGCTGAGCCTCAGGCAGCACCCTGCATGACTGACCTCCATATGGAGAAAAGCGAGGGAATGCAGTTCCTCCAATCTAGGCTACAACTGTCCCTCACAGTGTGTGTGTGTCAGTTGGGGTTTAAAGAGGCCAAATTGTGCATGCATACATGCACGCATGTGCAGACGGCACCACGTGGGTGGATGATGCTCAAAATCTGTGATGTTGCCACAGCGACAGGCCTACAACACCCCCACCCCATGGACTTTTATCTGCTGTACAGAGCTCCTCAGTTTTTTGCAGCACATAGAGGTGAAGGAATGAGGGGTTAAACGGACCATTATTATTATTATTACTACTGTTATTAACATGCACACACTACAACACCATGGGTGCATTTTATAACATCACAGTATTAAGCAGAAGTAGCAACAGCCTAATGAAAGAATATAAAGAATGACAGACATGGTGCATAACGTCCGTTTGGATAAAGCCCATTCGTGTTCTGATATGGTTATTATCCTTATTATTAAGGTACATAAATTACATAACCTATTTATCAACTTGCCAGATAGATTAGCTGTTGCAGCTAACTGGTGCAGAAAATTGTACCAAACACACGTGGCATCAGAATGAACAGACTGAATGCTGAGCAACGTTTGGCTGAGATATAAGGGTTATAAGAGATGATTGATGATGATAAGCAGATTTTTTTATCAGGTTTCTATTCATGTCGGAAAGCTGATGCACAATTTACATTCACGTCACTTAGCAGATGCCCTTATCCAGTGACTTACAACTGATACAATCATCCAATTGTGGGTTAAGGATCTTACTCAAGGACCCTACAGTGGCAGCTTGGCAGAGGTGGGATTTGAACCCTGGACCTTCTGGTCCACAGTCCATTAACCACTAGGCTACTACAGTCTACAGAGTAAAAAGTAAAATTCTCTCGTCTCTCACAGGTTCTGCTTGCTTCTCAGATAGTTGCAGGATCTCTTCTGAAACATCAGCGCGTGTCATAAATACAATAGGAGATATGTTGCGCTGTCACATAAAAGACAGTTTCTCATTCCATGTGCGAGTGAAGTGAATAAGAGAGATAACGTAGTACCTGCCAATGCAGACAGGGAGCACCCCAGTAGGTTTAACATATCAGAAATGCTATAATCCAGTCGTCTGAACACAAGTAAACACAAAATGCAGTTTTGAAATGAAGGTGTTTATTATTAAGGGAGAAAAACCTACATGGCGCTACGTGAAAAAGTGATTGCCCCCTAAACCTAATAACTGGTGGGGCCGCCCTTAGCAGCAACAAGTGTTTGCCATAACTTGCAATGAGTCTTTTACAGCGTTGTGGAGGAACTTTAGCCACTCATCTTTGCAGAATTGTTGTAATTCAGCCACATTGGAGGGTTTTCCAGCATGAACGGCCTTTTTAATGTCATGCCACGGCATCTCAATAGGATTCAGGTCAGGACTTTGACTAGGCCACTCCAAAGTCTTCATTTTGTTTTTCTTCAGCCATTCAGAGCTGGACTTGCTGGTGTGTTTTGGATCACTGTCCTGCTGCAGAACCCAAGTTCGTTTCAGCTTGAGGTCACGAACAGATGGCCGGACATTCTCCTTCAGGATTTTTTGTTAGACAGCAGAATTCATAGTTCCATTTATCACAGCAAGTCTTCCAGGTCCTGTGAAGCAGCAAAACAGCCCCAGACCATCACACTACCACCACCATATTTTACTGTTGGTATGTGTTCTTTTTCTGAAATGCTGTGTTACTTTTACACCACATGTAATGGGACACACACCTTCCAAAGAGTTCAACTTTTGTCTCGTCAGTCCACAGAATGTTTTCCCAAAAGTCTTGGGGATCATCAAGATGTTCTGGAATTTTTTTTTTTCTCCCTTAATAACAAACACCTTCATTTCAAAACTGCATGTTGTGTTTACTTGTCTTTGACTAATATTTAAATTGGTTTGATGTTCCGAAACACTTAAGTGTGACAAACATGCAAAAAAATATAGGAAATCAAGAAGTGGGCAAACATTTTTTCACACAACTGTATATGCTAGATGTTCACAGTTGTCATGAGACAATCAACGTTATTCAATCTGTAAGAAGTCACACTGTTTTGGCTCATAAATTTGCGTGGTAAAAGTTTGGTGTAAATATGGTCCAAACTTCATCCAAGTCATAATAAACACATTAAGCCTAGGCTAATAATACACAAACATTTATGTCTTTATTGAACGCAATCATTTACAGTCCAAGCTGGACAAGGTATGACAACAATTCTAAACACACAGACAGTCAAACACAATGCTGTTACACACACAGTGACAGTGTGATGTGCTGCTTACTGTTCTGCCAAGAAACCTTGGGTTCTGACATTCTCGTGGATGACTTTGGCCTAACCACCGAGTGCGTTTACATGCACTTAATAATCTTTACAAGTTATGATTATTCAAGTGGTCGTGTAAACAGCGAAATCCGATAAACAGAGCAGGATTTTACTCCAGTAATCGGATTTCTCGTAGCATGTATACCAGTTACCCTATTTCAATCGGTTTTCTCAGTCTGCGCATGTGCTCAAGCCTAACCAACAAAGCAGGCAGGTCTGCTTTTTTCACTGACTGTGGCATTTTGTTTCGCATGGGATCTGGCAACCCCAGAATTAAAGGCAGCAAAACTGCTATCGAACACTGAAGACTCTGTGGTGACATCATCAATTTTGATTAAAATTACAATTTTGTCAGTTCAGTTTCATCTGAACATTGCATCAATGCATTTCTACAGGAGATTTTGAATTTTTAAACTTCAATCTATTAAAAACAATAAATCGGATCACCTCCAAAAATAGATAGCCCACCACACAGCACAATTATCTACACAACAGTGTTTGAACCGTGTCTGTACGTTAAGCTGCTTGGGCTGCATTAATCTAAGAAACATGTGGAAGAAGAACCGCCAATAATAAGAACTATGAGGGATAACGATACACAGTGCTTTTACATCACAGTTTCGTGAGATTATTGGCTGGTTGAAAAGTAGAAATCCGATTACCACCTGAATCATGGGGAAACCAGGATCCCATTATCTGATCACTCAAGCGCATGTACATTCGTTGACTGGATTACTGACAAAATCGGATTTTCTGCAGTAAACACACTCAGTGTTGCGGACTAAGTACATCCCTTCATCATGGACAAACAGGTCTAATCCATGGAGGCCCTACTCTGCAAAGATTTAAAGAATCTTCTGCTAATGTCTTGGTGCCAAATACCACCGAACACTTTCAGAGATCTTGCAGAGTTTTGACCTACACAGTATTCAGCAGGTGGTTTAAATGTTCTAGCTGATAGGTGTATGTAGTGTGACATTTAGTTTGAAGGTATCCATCCCGTCTATTTAGTTCAACAAAAAAACCACAACTGAGACCACGTCATTTGTTCGATGGGTGTTGTGTGGTTAGTGGGTGGTTGCTAGAGTGGTTGCCAGGGTCACTGAATGGCTTTAGACATGCACGAAAGAAACTATAAAATGGTGGATGCTGATATTTACACAGTAACTTGTTAGAGAATTCCCCAGTACCAGTTGTCTTCTTGTATTCAATGTCTAGTGCCTGAACGTTTGAACAAGACAATGGAAGATGGAACGGCAGTGCAGGCATGCAAGGGAGAAGTCAGATGAAGAATTTGAGGTTATGAAATGCTAACACAGTCACCTGACTGAAATCCTACTAAGAATTTGTGAAATTAGATCAGGAAATCAATGGAGAAGCTACATCCAAATGAAAATGGACAGCAAAAGCAGAGTGAATTGGAAGCAATAGTCTTACATTTTGTGCCGACATTCAGAATATAAACGAGGGACCTCGATTTTGATAAAGTGCTTTTGGCTCAGTATTACAGTACTGTGCAAAAGTCTTGGGCCAGCATTTAATTAGTTATACCATTGTTTTAGCATAATTAGTTCTCAGTTGCTTTATTAGAACACAACCAGAAAATGGCATGCAGTATTAAAAATGGATAAACAAAAAAGTATTCAGTGTACCCTCCCCTTACACTCGAGTAATAGCAGTATCTGGCAGCTTCATTGGGATGCCAAGTTGACCCTTCTACAGTCTGAAGAAGCTTGAATGGAAAAGGTAACAGCCAAGAAACCACTTTTTCGTAAGGGGAACAGGGTGAAAGGCTAAGACATGCTAAAGCTCCGAAAGATTGGAATGAAGATCAGTGAAGATCAGTGGAGTGACGAATTCAATTTGAAATTTTTGAGTCCAATCATCAACAAATGTTACATAGGGTCATTATACCATTGCTATAACAACAAACCTAATGGTGGCCTAAGACTTTTGCACAGTACCGTACACATCTCTGATCAAGGCTAAAGCAGAGTCATATCCTTATAAATACATACAAAGATGTCTCTGCATTTGTTACGCTCCTCCATCAGCTAGATTTATTGTCATATGGAGTCGTTTCGGCACAGCATTTAGCTAAAATGCAAGTTGACTAAAAACCAGACACTGTTTCACCACTAGACCACAATAATTTTTACCTTTTCTAAAGCTAAAGTCACACGAAACTGGTATGAGCAAAATTTTGTGAACAGAGTCACGTTCATTTTAAAGGAATTTGCTGTGATGACCAAAGAAATTTCACAAAACTTTGGGCCGAGTTCACATTTGGCACAAGTGCTTTGGCCGCGTGAGGGGTGGGGCTTTGTATAACGGTACTGCAGTGGAGGAAATGCTAATTGTTCCCTTGTTCAACCACAACATTTTATATAACACACATTTTTTAAATTGCTATTTATGGTTGTTGGGTTTGGTGTAAGGTTGGGTATCGAAACCAAAACCAGGTACCAGTTAAAAAACATTCATTTCGATTCCACTTTTCAGTTCCTACTGATTCAAATACACAGCCACGATTAGTGCAAAAACACGTCTGTAAGCCAGAAACTATCTGCCAGCATATAGCTAGCATATTCCTTAAGCTGCTGTCCGTCTTATCGGTGCTCCCCACCTTTCTCAAACTGAAACTATGAAGAACCCATAACCTTTTCTTTGCCATAGCCCAGTTCACAGAGCGGCCCAAACAGCAACTGTCTAATGCGACAGCACGTGAACCCAACACAAGTAGGCCTAGATTACCACCAAACATACCTGTAATATTGTACAGCACAGCTGGGATGCATAACTTTACTTTAAAATTAAGATAAAAATGAGCACAAATGAGACAAAAGCAATACATTTAATTCCTGTTCTGAGAAATCTGACCCTGCAGTACAGAGAACACCCTAGCATGGTGTAGTGGTCAGGTAAGTTTCAGTGAGCCCTGTAACCTCTGAGCCTCTCTACCAAGGTGCCACTTAAACAAATGCAAATCAGCAGCAAGTACATTTGCATTGAGATCTAACCGCAGCGGCCATCCGATCTGATAAACCAAACCACGGCTTTGCATAAGCCACAGTTCTACACAACTGTTTATATGAAAGACACTAAAGTCACAAAGTTCCTCAATTAAATACCACAAAGGCAGAAATGACTGATTTATCTTTACCCCACACTTTGTGTCATTAAATTGTTACAAATAAATGTTTACATATTGTTAATGCGACCTTTGGTATTGTGAAAGGAGCTACACAAGTTTAACTTATCATCATCATCATCTTCTAATAAATTCTACATTTCTGCATAAATATGACTTAAAACAATCAGATTTCTACACACCCTAAAAGTGGATAAACAGAACCCAATTAAACAAATGAGACAAAACAGATGGTCATTTATTTTTTGAGGAAACTGATCCATTGTTACACACCTGTTCATGGCAAAAGTATGTGAACCTCTAGGCTTAGCAGTTCATTTGGAGCTGAAATTAAGAGGTAGGCTTGTTTTTAAATCAATGATATAACATCAGGTGTGGGCAGGTACACATTTGCATTTAAACAACAGGGATCTAAATCTTCACCACATGTTAAATAAACTAGACAAACAAACTTTAACTAACATCGCCATCAATGGCCATTTCAGTGACAGACAAGGTTACATCAATACACAAGTTTTCGTTTAGTCAGCCACTGATTGTGCAAGTTCTCCTACTTAGAACGATGGGAGAGGTCTGTAATTTTCACCATAGCTACACTTCAACTATGAGAGACATAATGAGACAAAAATCCAGGAAATCAGATTGTAGGATTTTTAAAGAATTTTATTGTAAATCATGGTGGAAAATAAGTATTTGGTCACCCACAAACCATACACAATTCAGCATCTGTCTCTTTAAAAAGCTCATTAAATGGACTGGACTACATTTTCCCGTTTCCTAGATGTTTTAGATTCAAAAACTTTCTATCACCTCCTCCCACGCTTGCAAGAATCCGATTCATCACTTAGGAGGCATTAATAGTGGCAATAGTGATGCCTCGCATCACTTTGGACGTCTCATTAATGGCAGAAATGTCTAAAAAGAATGCCGTGTTAAGGAGTAGAGAGTCACTAGGAATCAATTTGTCTTCATCATCAAGCATCAAACTGACAAAATCTTTTAAAGGGGTGAACGAATAAAACGCTTTCGAAGAAAAGACAGAGCGCCTAGTTGTCCAAGAACGGCTAGTTATCTAACTAATGTTTAGAAACCTCTACTTACCACTGAAGAGAGTTACCTTTGTAGCACGAGAAGGTTTGCCGAGAAATGATGGGTAGTAAAAAGATTACTGTCTGAAGAATTATCACAATAAACATCCTGATGCAGTCAGTTGGAACGTGTGACCATTCCAGAGTGTTACTGGTGGTATGCCAGATGACCTCAGAAAACGTACTTAGTGGAGATGTACCAATCGATTGGCCGGGGTCCAGAATGGGCCGGTCTTCAGCATGATTGGCTGTGCCCGATTCTGTGCCAGTCACATTAAGCCTACACTTGTGCCGCTGTCACAAACACAGCCTCATACATGAACAGCAGAGTGCTGTCACTAACATCAAACATCAATTCAGTTCATGTGTGTAAGGGGCTTTAAACCTAAAGAGTTAATGCTCAGCCGCTCAGTGTTTGTTTCCCGGTCCCAACATCAGCGCAAGTCTATTAAAGGTATTCTTCTTGTGTACATTTCTTTATTAGTTGATAAAATCTCACAGTGCGTGTTTTTACTTGTGTTGCACCATTTATGCCCCGGATTTAGCCATTGTGTTTTTAGTGCATTCAGTGGTTTACCTGCGGCTGGTGTATGCTGCTACCTGTGGAGTTAGATGCAATTCAGCCTCTCTGCTTGTACTTTTACCCTTGCGCTAACTGGTAAAGGGTAATATTGATATTTGTGTGGCCAAAGCCACAAAGCTAAATCTAGTGAGAGAATAGAGCCAGGTACAAGACCAAGCTCCTGCGATCTTTCTTTAACAAGTTTCTGTATGCATCATTTATCATTCGTAGACAGAAAGAAAAACAGAGTCGGACAAAACCAAAATCGTTCATTCATTTTTTTTTTAAGAAAGATGGTTGATAAAGATAATTCATCGCCTGCCCTTACATGAACCGATGCTAATTTAGACACAGGAGGCACTTCTAGTATTAGTGAGCGCTGTGAAACCACTGCAAGGTGGTACGATGCAAGTTTGGGATTCACTTATAGTGGGAAAGCCAAAGAACCAAGACCACAATGGGATGTTTGCTGTGAAATACTCAGCAAGGAGAGCATGAAACCAGCACATCTAAGAAGGACATGAGCACTAAATACATACACATTTGAAGAACAAACCTGTGGACTCGTGTAAATATGCCTACCGTGTACAACACTTACCCTTATGTCATTTAGCAGACGCCCTTATCCAGAGTGACTTACAATTTCAGAGAGTCTTACAGTCCGAGCAATTGTGGGTTAAGGATCTTGCTCAAGGACCCAACAGTGGCAGCTTAGTAGAGGTGGATTTGAACCCTGGACCTTCTGGTCCATAGTCCAGTATCTTAACCACCAGGCTACCACTGTCCAAGTGTGAGAGACGCATGTGTTTCTGTGATAAGACTCATGGGTGGTACTTGGTCTAAAACGTTTGAGAACCACTGTTTTATATTACCTGAAACACTCAACGAAAACGAAACAAAAACAAACGCTGGGTTCACTCGTACTAGTTTTCTGTCATTCAGACATGAATTAGATGTACTCTCTGATATACGATGGGGATACGTTCTGACAAATCTATCGTGAGTGGAACTTATCGCATATTGAGGATTAGTACTGAGCAAAATAACAGTACAATTTGGCTATTAATGGCCTAGCCAGTTTGTGTCTTTAATGGTTGGCGTGTGGTAGCACTACAGTAGGCGTTTTATTTTGAGGTTCGATAAGGAATGTATTCTCTTCCTTGGGCTTGTGTTCTTGAACAAGTCTTCAAGGTAATATCTCAGTAATGTATTGAATAATGAATTCAACATGGAGTGGCAAGAAACGATTATTGCATGACCACTACACTTCCCAGCACTCTTCACTTCCGTCACTACATACTGCTGAGTTCATCATCAAACATGGGGAATAACTGTATAGTTAGAGAGAATATACAGGTAGTGAGGGGGGGAACAAGAGAGTACTACTTACAATAGGACAGGCACACACTTATGACCACCATTTTGCAGCTTGTTAAAAGTAAGTAGTGGAATGGCATCCATGCAAACACGAGTAACTTGCACAAAAAGTCTCTAAACACATCAACCAAGTAAGAACAGGATCTAGTCCAAACGTGAGCAAGTGAGCACACGGTAGTTACTGTGTCTCTAACTCCTGCCTCTGCTAGTGGACCCACAGCATTGATTGGCTGTTTGTGACCAGCTGTTCACGACTGCAACGTCCAGAATTAAAAGACACATCATCTCCTTTCATAATTTCTTATAATTATTAAGACATTTGTCATAAAGCAAACAGACATTGATAAGATGGTTGAAAGGAGTATACCTGTACTCGGATTGGCCAATGTGCGATCCAATACTAAGCAAGCCAAGTCATATGTTTCAAAACAGCTTGGTACAAGTCAACACTCCCAGCATAAAGGATGCATTAGATAGCCAGAAACACATTAGGTTTGTACCAAGCTTTGCACCCAAAGCAACTTTAAGGTCAGAACTTCAGGAAGGTGAAAGCCATTGAGGTTTTTAACCAACAGTCAGCATCGGGCTAGGTCAGAGATGTACAGAAAATCTTGCTTGCGTAAGACAGATCAATAGCACATTCACGGTGCTGCTTTCTCTTTCCCTCTATTGGATATGAAACAGTGAAACATTAAAAATGATCCCTGATGCAGCTTAAGAGAGCCTCTGGCTAAAAAAGACCCACACTACCATCAGCCTGACACTCAGCTTCTTTATGGCCTAGTTTGTGGAGAAAAAAAATTGATCTGTTAAATGTGTCAAGGATAATAAAAGTAGGAGGAGGGTGCAAGTGTGCAAAATGGCTGAGGAGCAAAGCCATCTGAAGCATGCGGTGTACAATAAGGAGCTCCGTTACCATGCGGACTTTTAACCATTTTTATGCACTTGTTCTTCCACCTTTCACATTTTAGTCCCAGTGATGAACCGAAGTACCACAATGGCGTTTACTAGACGCGGTATGTCACGGGGGTGACTAACGCACACCGTCAGAGACCACCTGCCAAAGCCGGATTTACACTGGTCTGTAAAAAGGGTTACAAACGAAACACCTCTGTAATGGCTTGATCTTTGATCCTTTACCTGCAAGACCACATGTGACGCACTAAAGAGCTCTGGGCCTGACATCACACAGCTGCTATGGCGCTCGGATTGGTATATGGAGTAAATAAGGGCTTTTAAAAAACAAACAAACAAACTGCAGTGTGTTCATACTCGCCCCACTGTGCGTTTTCATGTATGGTCCCCTTAGAAACATGTGACTGCCCAACCCAGTCATGGACATGGAGGGGAACTCCAACACCGAGTGCGTTTACAAGCACTTAACAATCCGAGAACTGCAGAAATCAGTTATCAGTGATCCGATCAAAGAGTATACATACATTTTAATGAAATGATGGGAAACCTCCAGATTTCTACTGTGTTTGTTTCTCTGCTGTAGGTTTTATGAACAATATGAGTATGATAGTTACAATGGACAATCCAAGCAACTGTTGGATAAAGCGCTTTCTCAAATGCCCAACATAGGTAGCTCAGCTGTGGTGGGACTTTAACCCTACATACTCTGGTCAATAGAGATACACTGATCACAGTTGTTTTTTGGCTCATTCCGATTTCTAATTATTTTTTTTTGTTTGTTTGTTTTTACATATGACCGGCCAATTTCGATTTTCTTCCCATCTAAGAATTATAACTGACAGCAGACAGAACCATTTCTTCGACATCTCTTTTAATAGAAATGTCTTTATTGCTAAAGAAAGATAGCAGGCACTGCTGGCTTGTGCTCTGCATTCTCTCTAGCTTTAGCTTCACCCTCTCTGCCTTTGTCAGTTTTCGCAAATTCCACATATTGTCCCTCCAAGTTTTCCCTCCACTGCTTATTTTCACCCTTCCTCTGAAGAGCTTCCACATTGACGACATGGCTGTGTCCAAAATAAATCCCTCCTGCCTCATTACTAATGCACTATATATAGAGCAACTATTTAATTGACCAAGTAGCACCAAGACACATCGAAATCAAACACTTCCTCATCGTGAACATGCATTAGCAGCCGTCTCTTAAACAAACCGGCGAGTGGCTGAGCCATGTTTAAAGCTCTGTACACACACGGACTGAATTCTGAATTAAAAAGTTAGTAAAAGCACTGTGTGTGCCACGCAAGTATAAATGTGACCGGTACAGAATCGGTTACGGCCAATAGCACTAAAAACTGTCCGATTCCACCGGATTCCATCTCTAGTCAATAGTCCAGTCTCTTAACCGCTGCACCTCCACAAACTAATTAATAAAAGACTAAACTACAATACGATGAAAGCAGAAAAGAAGCAGAAGAGACCTGAATAGAGATGGGGAAAGAGAAGAACAGAACAGAACAGAGAGGAGTGAAAGGGAGGGAGAGTGTGAGACAGAGAAAGAGAGAGAGAAAACTTCATCCATCCCTGCAGGTCTCTTTGTGCGACACTGAAGAGTGGCACCTGTTCTATTTAAACAGCCACATGGGGAGCAACCAGGTCAGTCAGCCACCTTGAAGCTTTCCATCAAGGAGAACCAAGAATGTGTGTCTGCACTCACACACAGGAGAGAGAGAGCAAGAGAGAGCACGAGCATACTAATGGAAGTGAGAAGAGAAAGCAACTACATTTCTCAGAAGTTTTCACCCTTCTTGTACTCTGTGTTCCAGTGAAAACATTTTCCCTGCATTTTTGAGATAGTCAGACATTCTCGGGTATTATGCATCACCCTTTAAATATGATTATATGACCGTTTTGGCGAGAACGAGTTTAACCTGTTCTGTTAAACACTGCTTTACTGGCATCACTTGCGAGTGTCAGTCTGTGTGTGTGCTCCTTTGTCTCTGTGTGTGTTTGTATGTGCATGAGCAAGAAAACAGGCCTGAAGATAAACTGTCACACAGCTGTGACTAACAACTAAACCGTCCTATCTGCTGACTTCAGGTCACCTGCAGTTTGGTTTATTTGGTTTAACGTCGCTATCAGCGTCAGTGGCCATTTCAGCGACACACACAAGGTTACCTCTCTACACAAGGTGTAACAGGATTTAGTCATTATATATTACACATATCGGTTTTTTTTGCATGTTTGTCACACGTAACTGTATCGGAACATCAAACCAATTTAAATATCAGTCAAAGACAAAACAAGTAAACACAGAAATGCAGTTTTTAAAAATGAAGGTTGTTTTATTAAATTAAGGGA
Source organism: Ancistrus triradiatus (assembly GCA_025084515.1). Classification (NCBI taxonomy): domain Eukaryota; kingdom Metazoa; phylum Chordata; class Actinopteri; order Siluriformes; family Loricariidae; genus Ancistrus; species Ancistrus triradiatus. The sequence continues at coordinate 32,416 of JAJAGP010003470.1, forward strand.
GGGAGGAAAAAAATCCAAACCTACATGGCGATGTGTGAACAAAGTGATTGCCCCCTATATCTAATAACTGGTCAGGGGGGCCGCCCCTTAGCAGCAAGACAACTGCAACCAAGCGTTTGTGATAACTTGCAGTGAGTCTTTTACAGCGTTGTGGAGGAATTTAGCCACTCATCTTTGCAGAATTGTTGTAATTCAGCCACACTGGAGGGTTTTCCAGCATGAACGGCCTTTTTAAGGTCATCCACAGCATCTCAATAGGATTCAGGTCAGGACTTTGACTAGGCCACTCAAGTCTTCATTTTGGTTTTCTTCAGCCATTCAGAGGTGGACTTGCTGGTGTGTTTTGGATCATTGTCCTGCTGCAGAACCCAAGTTCCTTTCAGCTTGAGGTCACGGACAGATGGCCGGACATTCTCCTTCAGGCTTTTTTGGTAGACAGCAGAATTCATAGTTCCATTTATCACAGCAAGTCTTCCAGGTCCTGAAGCAGCAAAACAGCCCCGGACCATCACACTACCACCACCATATTGTACTGTTGCTATAATGTTCTTTTTCTGAACTGCTGTGTTACTCTTACACCAGATGTAATGGGACACGCCTTCCAAAGTGTTCAACTTTTGTCTTGTCAATCCACAGAATGTTTTCTTAAAAGTCTTGGGAATCATCAAGATGTGTTCTGGAAAATTTATTTGAGCTTTAATGTTGTTTTTGCTCAGCAGTGGTTTTCGTCTTGGAACTCTGCCATGCAGGCCATTTTTGCCCAGTCTCTTTCTTATGGTAGAGGCATGAACACTGATCATAACTGAGGCAAGTGAGGCCTGCAGTTCTTTTGATGTTGTTGTGGGGTCTTTTGTGACCTCTTGGATGAGTCGTCTACCTTGTAGATGTAAAGTCAGAGTCAGTAGCTCATCTGTTGTTGGATAGTTTGTGTTAGTCATCCTCTAATCCTTCATCAGTGCTCACAGGATGCTGCCTACAAAATGCTGGTGGCTGGACAGTTTTGGTAGGTGGAATATTTTCAGTCCAGCAACGACACTGAGATGTTTAAAAACTCCAGCAGCACTGCTGTGACTGATCCACTCATACCAGCACAACACACACTAACACACCCTCACCACATCAGTGTCACTGCAGGGCTGAGAATGATCCACCACCCAAATAGTACCTGATCTGTGGGGATCCAGACAACTAGAGAACAGAGTAAATGGGCCTAAAATAAATGTAGAGAAACTGTTGGACTACAGCCTGTAACTGCAGAATTACCAAGTGCATCTACATGGTAAGCGAACGTGACAAAATGGACAATAAGTGTAGAAACAAGGAGGTTCACCTTAAAGAGTGATCCGTGAGTGTATATCCATACACCATTTCCAGGGAAACAACTTCCAGCCTGTTACTTTCAGTTTTTTCTCAATTTAATCTGAACTGGCAACCAGCCATAAATGTGTCACAATAGTAAGCTGTAAATCAGTCAATGCTCAGTGTCAAGATAAGGTTACGGTTACTAGAACGTTTAGGATTTTAATCAGAAATTATTTGGAACTGCAAAATCAGTGGACAAACAATAAACAAGGAGATCACACATTAGTAAAGTATCCCAAACACAATCATTTGCTTACACAATGTGTATTAGCATTATTATGAACAATAAATCTAAAGAGTACTGAGAAAAAAAAAAAGAAAAAAAAAGTTATTTCCCAGTCAGCAACAGCTGTACCCATTCTTTGCTTTTATATGATACAATATTTTCTACTTTTTATTCTAGGAATAAAATGTCCTTTAATAAGTTTGACTAAGAAACAAGAGGATTTCTTATTTTTGTAAATTCCACAGATTTAAAAGAAAAACAACATTCTTTTAATACAGAGAATAAAATGTCCTTAGAATTAGTTTACTTTAGAAATCAAAAATCCAGAAATTTTTTTTTATTTTTTATTCAGGAATAAACATTTCTTAGTATTTTATTTTGGCAATAAAAGACTGCTGATGTTCTTTTTTATTCTAGAAATGAAAGATTTTTTTTTTTTCCACTCCAAGAATGTTTTTCCCCCCATTAATAACAATGAAAAAAATTTAAAATCCTTTATATTTTCTCTAGAAACCACAAATTAATATCATATGATGTAATATAATATAATGTAATACTATTATTTTTCCTAAGAACAAAAGTTAGGTAGAAGGTTACATAATTCTATAGTCCAGCTGTCAAAGCTGTCTGACTTTGGTGTGCAGTTGGAACCTCACCGCCATATTTGTTTAAAACAGACGCGAGAGGTGAAAAGCAAGGCTCTCGTTAGGCTCTGGCTCAAAAACACGACAGGGCAAGAGCTTGACGCAAACAGCGCCCAAGAATTTCGTCACCTCCTCAATGAAAAGTCCAAAGTCCATAAACATGTTTGCACAGTCAACGATGACCGCTTAAGGCTCTGCAGAGGCCAGTAAGAGGTGCTGACAGAACTCGCATTTTAACCTCCACTGATCTGAACATAATGGCGACCATTAAAAGCTCTGGTAGCAAATGGTAAACTGCTAGATCACCAAAAAATAAGAACTGCTGTCACAATGCATTTATTAGCCTCAGAAATGAAAGTGAAAGAAAGTGTCTGGTGTGATTCCAAGGCTCACTCTTATAGGAACTATGGAACCAGCACTCGATCTAGCACAGTGTAGTTGTAGCAAGTTGCCATTTGGTGGAAACCCCCATGATATCTTGCTACCAACTCTACCGGTTTGTCTGATGAGCCAAAGTGGTTTTTCAGCTTCGGTGACATTTGGCTAAAAGTTTAGAATCTGTTTCATACTTGAATCAAACAAAACCGGACCAGCAGACAGATACTAGACTGGGTTCTCCCCACTTATCTTCCAACTTGACATCTCCCACCATGTTCAGGGGGGGGGGCCTCCTGTCCAAAAAAATTAAGCTTCTCTTTCATTGGGCAAGCAGTGGGACTTACTTCAAAGAGTTAATCTACATGGGGAAATTTGATCAAGCTCTGTCTGCCATCTTTGAATGCCAAGACCCCCAAGAGGTTGCGGTTGCAGTGATTGGGGAGATCATCCGAACTTCCCTCCCTCAGAAGGGCTCGAGCTCGGTATAACACAAGGTCATCTGCCTCCGTAAAAAAATCTTCTTATACTTGCAGCACGAGTAGCCAGCCAACTGGCCCTGCATAATCAACATATGTCTATAAGATGCATGGACAGAGCCTTGAGCCAGCAACCCACCCAGAATCAACCTAGCGTTCTACACCTAAAACCATGACTGAAGTTAAAAATGAGTGAACAAACTGCAGCAAACTCATGTGCTATATCATATCTATTGATCAGACTGACATGATCCCAGCCATGCTCCTTTCGTAGCACAGCACTCCACCAGATATCAAATCCTAGGCGTTTTATGCACCTTAATAAACAGGCACTGACGTTTAAAAAATGACCTTGCACGTGCAACCAAATGCATTGACATTAGGAGACAAAAATACAGACACCACCAGCCTCACACTCTGTGTTGTTGGGTTGGGTTTAATTAATAGATGTGGATCAGCCTCAGTCACATGGATTTGTGGTTTGGCTTTGGATGGTCAACGCTTCAAACTGGGATGTTTTCTTAATGACAGAGTGCATATCGTTGTGATTTTAAAACAGCTGAAAGGGAAACTCACAGATTATCGATTTATGGTTTATTTCCTGAAATATTTCAACCAATTGAAATCCTCCCTGACTCAGTAGGATGTAGCATCAGGTTATTTCTTTTCCATTCTTCTTGAATTCTTTCCATACCCTTTTCATTCGTCAACACACAGTGGGGAACGTATTAAGATATTTTTTAAAAACTGGAAACTGCAGTTTAGAGCATCATGATTTGTACATGACTTGAAGATTCGCTTGGCTTCTGAGCAGGGACTTGAATGATTTGAATATTACCACAGTAACTTGCGACTTGAAGGTTAAGACCGGAGACTTGTTCGCGACTTATCTCCACCTCTAGTGGTACCGTTACACAACTAGAGGATACTCAACATCTGAAAGTGTCTCTCAAATTATCGTGAGTCACTATGTCTTATGACACTATGCATTACAGAATCAGACAGTTTAATCCCTCCTGAATAATAACACACTGTTGCATTATCTGATGCAAGCCCTAGGCCCAACCTGTGGATGGAATGTAAATACATCTGGGATCAAAACACCTAGCTTGATGCACATGATAATAAATTATTTATTTTTAAAAAGATGGCACAGCATGCACGGAAACTGCACAGTGGGACAAACAAGTACCAAATGTTTGAAAGCCTGGATAAAAGGTATTTCATCAGCAAACTGGCTATAACAAGAAAAAATAGAGCACTGCCCCTTCCATAGCAAAACTCCCTGAGCTAGAGGGTATGAATGTTACAGCGAGGGAAGGAGCGGAAGTTGGCACCCACTGTCCTCACCGGTTGAATGCCGGTGGCCCACATAATGTGCTTTTTCTGTAATGCCTTGGATGCCACAGCCTGGAATGAGGGGATGCTAAAGCATTTTAAAGTTAAATTAAGTCCAAGTTTTGGCCAATTTGGTTTACTAGTCCAGTTTTACCTTATTAAGTCTCAACCAGACAAGCGAACTGCAGCTAGGGTCCAACATGGAAGCAGATCAATGTTTCACAAAGCCTATTAGAGACATGGATAATCCAGACTTTGAGACTTATCCAGGGTTACACTGACACCTTTAACTCACTTAAAATGGGCCTTTAATAGAACGGCTGTGCAACCAAGCTTCGATTCCACTTGAGCAAGATGTGATGTAGAAGGACCCTAAAACATTAGTGTGAACAGCTGAAGAAAGCCAGCCCAGCTATCCAGAAAGACATGAAACAGAAATGAAAATCATAATCAGACCGAAGGCCCTGTGGAAAGATCCTTATTTACTCAGCGGAAGGGTTGTTCTTACTTCCCTTAGGTATGCTCCAGTGCATATAATAGAGCAGAGGTTCACTGCTCACCACGAGGGCCTGAATCCGCAGTTTGGGAAGTTAACACAGCATGCTTCAGTTCTCTGGTTAATTAACAAGTTTAGCAGATGTGTTAGAAAGAAGCCCCAGACTTTGCTGGAGTCCAGCCGTCCAAGAATGAAACTAGGCTTACTAAATACTCCTCAAAACATTAACCTCAAGCTTGACAGAATGGCCCAATTACAGTTTAATCAATGTTTTATTTCTCCAAATAACCATAATCGACGTTTGTGTCTTAAAACTGATCAAAAGATCAGTTTTAAAATTGATTTTTTTAAATATTATTTTGTAGATTATTATAACTGTTTGAGTTACATGCAGTATAATGATTCAAATATAAAAAAGTCAAAGTAGCAAGCGAATTAAACCAGTTATCAACAATGCTAAATACACAGTACTGTGTAAAAGTCTTAGGCCACCGTTCTGTTTATATATGTGCATACACATGATACTGATCATTTCAACTTCGATATGATACTTTGAAAAAGACTGAAATTTGATACCAAAGTGAGATACTGCTCTTTTTTAAATAAGCATATCCAAATAATACTACATTAATAATACACTACATACTATTGTTAATCTACTACTTCTTTATTTATATTATCTTAGACTACATCACAATGTATTTATATAACAATAAAAATAAGCTGATATGAGGACATGAACAGAATAAGCCATTTACATGAAATTATGAAGGGACGTTTCCACACGTATTAACCAAGGAAAACAATCCAAATCCATGCTTGATCAACAGAAGTTTTTACAATTTCTTATGACAATGAATCATTTTCCACCACGCAAGCCACAAGTTACTTAACGCTGACACACAATCCTATCAAGTTTCAAGTAACTGGCGTTAATACCTTGAATATAAAATGGCCCTTTCTTTACTAAGACATGCTGCAAACACAGTTTTGCTTCAGCTGCCATTTCAGCATAACGAACCGTTCTGTGCCCTACGGAAGCCTGGGTGGGTCAAATGGACGTACGTTTGATATGAACAGAATCGATACTGTGGAAAACGAGTATTGTACCATTTCAGAAGCTTCAGTATCGATATTCATCGGTTTATCGACGTATTTGACAACACTAGTAGGCACTATTAAAAACGTTTTTTTAATTTTAATCACAAAAAACAGCTTCTATAGGCCACAGTCACAAGTAGTGTGCCCTCCCATTACACCTGAGCAACAGCAGCATCTGGCAGCTTCATCAGAATGCCAAGCTGACCCATCTACAGTCTGATCAGGAATGGTCCTTTGGAAGGGTAGCATCCAAGAAACCACTTTTTCAGAGGTTTTTCAGAACCAAGTGAAAAAGCTAAGATATGCTAAAGCTTACAAAGATTCAAAGATCAGTGGAAAAGAGTATTATTCTACATTTACAGCAACTTACAATTGATGCAGTCTTATAATCCAAGCAATTGTGGGTTAAGGGTCTTGCTCAAGGACCCAACAGTGGCAGCTTGGCTGAGGTGGGATTTGAACCCTGGACCTTGTGGTCCAGAGTCTAGTATCTTAACCACTAGGCTACCACAGTCCTGGAGTGACAAATCCAAGCTTGAAACTTCTGGGTCCAATCGTCAACAATGTGTTATATATGGTCATTACAACATTGCTAAAGCAACAAATCTAATAGTGGCCTGAGACTTTTGCACAGTACTGTACCTCAGAGCAAGGGTTATGGCCCTCTTTTTATATCGAGGCCATGCCCTTACAAATATAAGATAATGGTAGGTATCCTTCCTCATGGCTCTTGTGGGTAAACACAGTAAAAACTCTTCCTCCTCTAAGTGAGATAAGCAGAAATGTTTTAGGTTCGTTTAATGATGTAGAAATGCTGCGGCATACATGCTATAGCCAACCCTCTACTGGCAGACATTTCTTCCACCATCACGCTGCCAGCAGTACTACACCATGGTATTATGGAATACCAGCAATAAGATTACATTAACCATTTTATCAGTATGCATTGGGGGCACAAAGAAAATACACCAACTTCATAACATACTGTCATTTTTGAACAACATAACTTCTAATAGAGATAAAAGGAAGCTAGTAACAGAAATCTATATGCCATTGAGCCATTATCATACACATATATTATGAAGATAAGTTACGCTGAATTAATAAGCCTCATTCCATTGTAGGAAAACAGGCTTAAGCAAGACGCTGATTAAAAAACAATCCTGTAATGTCCGAAAAATTATGATGATCATTTCAGCCAATACTTTGCCATCCTACTCCATTTAACAGCTTTGTGTTTTATGAGTTTGTGGTGAGGAACGGAAAGGCGGTCCTGCTAATAGGAAATAAATGTGGTGCATGCCAGTGTCAGATATCACTACGCAATCGACCAAATCATACAACAAAACACATCCGGCTCTTAACACAAATCATCATGGCTTGATAACGCTTCTTCCTCCCCAACATCCAGCTCTGACGCCCACAACTCCATCACCCAGCTCGGCCACAGTCGGCCATTGTTTTAAAATAACACAGGCGATTAGGAGACGATGTGGAAGTGGAATGATGACCTCAAACTGTCTTGTGTGGAGCTGTAGCCTAGTTCTGCAAAGCCTCCATGATGCTTGGCGCTCAGCGCTGACAGTATGGTGTGAACACCCATAGGACATGGACTTAATCGTTCAGTTGAGGAATGAGACGGAGCATTTAACTGTGTCGAAACCTGACTGCGTTAGGCAAGCTGTACAACGTGGGAAAATAATAACACCACGAACGGAACGAAGCACAAGATTTTTTTTATTTGGACTCAGATTCTGGACTGAATATCTGCAGGAGTTCACAGATTAGCTCAAATTTGCACTGAAAAGCCAAAATTAAATATGGCATATGTCTGCTAACTGAACCATTAACAAGTTCAGAGACAATGCAAACGAAAGCTAAAGGATTTGGGTGGGTTGACAGCATTTTCACCAAATGCCAACTGGTTTCAAAGGACAGCCTGGATGATCCACAAAGCTTCTAAAACAATGTTCTGTGCAATGCACTGCAATGCCACCATATATCAATTCCAAAACTTGGGCCAACTGTGGAGCACGGTGGAGGGAGTACCTCTCAGCTTTGCTGCCTCAGAGCCTGCACAGCTTGCAATCACTCACAGAACAATGATTCACAACCGTTTTAAGAATTTTACTGTGGAAATCAGGTGTCCACGCTGAAGTAGACAATGTTATGGGTAAATCAGCAGCGGAATGCTATAGATAGACCTGCTTAGTGTCTAGTAATAAACAAGCCTGATCCGCAGATACAGAAAATGTTAGCGCTGCTAAAGGACATTGTTTGTTATTAAAGATAAGGGATTCATACTGGATTATGATCAATAGAAATATGAGAAGAACAATTGCTTTCCCTCCAAAGTCACACCCTAAACACACCTGCACATAAGTAATTCCACAGGGTTCGAAATCTCATTCACACTTCACAATACATGGCACTTGTATTCAATCAAAAAAATCATAGGACCATAACAAAAGTACTGAAGGGTTACTTGGACTTAAAGAAATTATCTGGGCAGCTTTCCAGATGGGCCACTTGTAGTTAATTGTAATGGTCTAGAAATGTGTTCCCTTCGGGGAAAAAAAACAAAACACAATTTGAATAGGGGTTCCAAACGTTTTTGTCATGACACCGATTGCAATATTGCCACAGTGTTTTTTAAGCTCCAAGTACCTAAGCGACTTTTTGAACAAGGCATTGACATTTTTTTTCGTTTTCTGAATGAAACGAATGTCACCTGTGCAAAGAATGAACTTGAATACGATTTATTTCTGCAAGTGTGAACACAAATTTAACATTTCAGACAAACGCCACAACTTCGGGCATCTTTTCCGAATGCACCACCGGTGGGGTTGAGGTGTCAGAACTTTTAACTGACTGGATATCAATTTAATATGTTTACAAAACCCATTTAAATTTGCTCGCTACCAACTTGTTGCCATTTCTTAAGATAAACCCGTGTAATTTGTTCAGGGTGCCCAAACTTTTGCTTAAGTCCGTATATGACAGTGCCAAACCGCCCAGCCCTGATCCATTCAGATCCCATTCTGATTCTCGGCCCTGATCCTGAGCTAGCTGTGCTAACCGTTAGCAGGTTAGCACGCTAACTAACCTGGATACAAGTGGAAGATTAGCAAAGCAACCAATACACGACATTTACATAAGATTATCAATATTAAGCCGCCTATAAAAAGATGGCATGTGTAGGGCGCATTGATTTGGAACGCGACCGCTTATAGCGCAACTGCTACAGTTAAAATTGGTCAAACCTGTTGGGCGACTGAACATGAGCACACATACACACGCCAAAGCAAACCGCAAAACAGGATCACTTCTCATATTTATAAGACGATGAAGCTTACCGAGCAGCAAAAGCTTCAGCTCCCGCCTCGAGTCTCGCTTGTCCCGGCGCAGCTGCTTATCGATCTCGGCGTTGATCCGTTTCGACTCCTTCGCCTCTTCGCTCAGGCAGCAAGCCATCATCGACTCTAAAGTCATCCCCCCTCTGCTCAGGCAGCCCGCGGCCTCGTCCCGACTACAAAACGCCTCCGACCGGCGTTCAAATATCCTCCACAAATCCCTCAATGCAAAACAAAGTCAGACGAAATAAGAGGGGAATGTGAAAGGGAGCGGGGGAGAGGAGGAGGAGGGGGCCGGGGGGCCTCGCTCTCGAGTTAGTCCCCTTACCGAAAAGGTGTCGGTGTTCACCCGGCTGCGGAGCTCGGTGAGAATCGCGGAGGAATAACCGGGGGGAGGAGGAGAGCGGAGGCGGTGATGGAGGAGGAGAAACACGGCGAGCGAGAGAGAGAGAGAGAGAGCGAGCGAGCGAGAGAGCGAGAGAGAGAGAGAGAGAGAGAGAGATTACCAACCCTTTGTCGTATGTCCATTAAGAGACAGAAGTCAAGAGTGTTTAATAAAAACGACACAAAATATCTAATAATACATTATACACAAACCCGTGTGTGTGTGTGTGTTTTACGTTTAAAATTACATTACTGTCATTTACCAGATGCCCTTACCCAGAGCGACTTATGACTGATGCAATCTTACAGTGCAAGCAATTATGGCTTAAGAGCTTTGCTTTAAGGGCCCAACAGTGGCAGCTTGGCAGAGGTGGGTCCAGTACCTTGACCGCTAAGTCACCATGTCCCACTTTTTGTTAAAAGATGTGTGTATTAAAAATAACAATCACAGTGTACAAAATCTTTTACAGGTGCCTGGGTGGTCTACTATGCTAACCCACCACTGTGGTTCCTTGGGCTTGAGTCTCAGTGGTGACCTCTGGCTCAGTCGGGTATCACATGCAGGCATGATGGCCTGTGGCTGAGGGAGGGGAGGTCGAATGGGGTGGGTCAGCCAGTGCTGTGATGCAATCTCTACCCAACCCTTTGATGGACTGGCATCCCATATAGGGTGCCCTTACACCTGCGCCCTCTGGATAAAACAGGATAAACTGAAAGAATGAAAGATAATACAGAGAAAGACCTCTGTAATGTCTGAGTCTGAGAAATCCAGTACTTTGTTTGCATGGAGGTGGCTGAAGGCTGGTGACCCTAAATGCAGGCAACTCCTGCAAATCTCCAGCTGTGATCAATCTAGAAACATCTGCATCTATAATCATCATCCTCACTGAGTGTACAGTGGTGCTTGCATAAATGTGACCTAAAACATCATCAGATTTTCACACAAGTCCTAAAAGTAGGCAAAGAGAACCCAGTTAAACAAATCGGACAAAAATATACTTGGTCATTTATTTATTGAGGAAAATGATCCAATATTACATATTAGTGAGTGGCAAAAGTATATGAACCTCTTGGATTAGCAGTTAATTTGAGGATGAAATTTGAGTCAGGTGTGAGTAGGCACCCTGTTTTATTTAAAGAACAGGGATCTATCAAAGTCTGCTCTTCACAACACATGTTCGTGGAAGTGTATCATGGCACGAACAAAGGAGATTTCTGAGGACCTCAGAAAAATAGTTGTTGATGCTCATCAAGCTGGAAAAGGTTACAAAACCATCTCTAAAGAGTTTGGACTCCACCAATCCACAGTCAGACAGATTGTGTACAAATGGTAGAAATTCAAGAACATTGTTGTCCCCAGGAGTGGTCGACCAACAAAGATCACTCCAAGAGCAAGGCGTGTAATAGTTGGCGAGGTCACAAAGGACCCCAGGGTAACTTCTAAGAAACTGAAGGATTCTCTCATTAACATGGCTGATGTTAATGTTCATCAGAAGAACACTGAACAACTATGTTGTGCATGGCAGGGTTGCAAGGAGAAAGCCACTGCTCTCCAAAAAGAACATTGCTCTGCTCGTCTGCAGTTTTCTTAAAATCACGTGATCAAGCCAGAAGGCTATTGGAAGAATGTTTTGTAGACAGATGAGACCAAAATAGAACTTTTTGGTTTAAAAGAAAAGCGTTATGCTTAGAGAAAGGAAAACACTGCATTCCAGCATAAGAATCTTATCCCATCTGTGAAACATGGTGGTGGTAGTATCATGGTTTGCGCCTATTTTGCTGCATCTGGGCCAGGATGGCTTGCCATCATTGATGGAACAATGAATTCTGAATTATATCAGAGAATTCTAAAGTATAATGTCAGGACATCTGTCCATGAACTGAACCTCAAGAGAAGGTGGGTCATGCAGCAAGACAACGACCCTAAGCACACAAGTCGTTCTACCAAAGAATGGTTACAGAAGAATAAAGTTCATGTTTTGGAATGGCCAAGTCAGAGTCCTGACCTTAATCCAATCGAAATGTTGTGGAAGGACCTGAAGCGAGCAGCTAATGTGAGGAAACTCACCAACATCCCAGAGCTGAAGCTGTTCTATACGGAGGAATGGGCTAAAATTCCTCCAAGCCGGTGTGCAGGACTGATCAACAGTTACAGGAAACGTTTAGCTGCAGTTATTGCTGCACAGGGGGGTCACACCAGATACTGAAAGCAAAGGTTCACATACTTTTGCCACTCACTAATATGTAATATTGGATCATTTTCCTCAATAAATAAATGACCATGTATAATATTTGTTTAAGTGAGTTCTCTTTATCTACTGTTAGGACTTGTGTGAAATCTGTTGATGTTTTAGGTCATATTTATGCAGAAATATGGAGAATTGTAAAGAGTTCACAAACCTTCCAGCACCACTGTAGTAGAGGTGGGAGTAACTCACATGTGCAAGTCACAAGCAAGTCTCCAGTCTTAACTTTCACTTCTCAAGCAAGTCCCAAGTTACAGTAGTAATGTTCAAGTAACTCAAGTGAAGGTCCCACAATAAGTCAAGCAAGTCTCAAGCCAAGTCATACAAATGACACTGTACCTTCAGTTTCCATATCAGTCAAAAGACAGTGGTCTTATAGAGCTGAACATACCTTTCTTTGTGGGTTTTCTAATGACGGATGAAGTTGGATGTTGTGGTGGTTGTGTGTTCATAATGGTTTTATGGTTCCTTAGAATATATTTACTTGAAATAAAAGTTAGATTTTTCTAAGCTAAGCATTTTACCTAACTATGGCTGCCCATAATTCTGAACTTATTATCAATCTGACTTATTGTGATGCTATTTAAAAATGTTACAATGATTTAGGGCGGAGTGCAAATCTAGAAAGTTACGTCACGACTGGAAATTTTTAGCGTACACATGCAATTCAGTATAATGAATGGGAAACATCATGGTATTCTACTACAGTGGCAGTGGCTCCCCCTTGTGTCCGCTGAGTGAGTGAATGACTCATTTCTACTGATACAGGTCACACTTCAGAAATGTCGGAATCGATTCAGTCGTATAATGAATTGGCCAACCTCGGTTCTTAGCAGTGAATCGATCTTTATGAATCAGTAAGTCTGATTCCACAAATGACAGATATCTGGCGACGTCTAGTGGTTATTGTTTATATTGTACAAGAAGTGTAATGCAATTTTTATAGAATGCAGTAGACGCTCATATGCAACTCGATTTACATGTGATATAATCTTATAACGTACAATCCAAATGGTTTTATGTTAAGGGAATTTGTCAACAGTCCAGCAGTGGCAGGTTGGCAGAGCTGGGACTTGAAACTCGGCCTATGTGGTCAATAGTCCAGTACAGTAACCGTTGCACCACCACTGTTGCTTACAACAAATCGTGACTACGTGTTCACTTACTGTGCACTCTATTAAACAATATACACCTATTGCTCCACCTTGTTAATATAAAGTCAGAGACAGCAACTCATCTGTTATTGGTCAGTTTGTGTTAGTCATCCTCCAATCTTTCATCAATGCTCACAGGATGCTGGTGGCTGGACATTTTTGCTTGATAGACTATTTTCAGTCCACAGTGACACTGAGGTGTTTAAAAACTAAAGCAGCACTGCTGTGTCTGATTCACATATACCAGCCCAACATAACTTAAGACACCACCACATCAGTATAATATATGTTTTATTATAAAATGTTCAGACTTAAATGAACCGACCACTCGTTAAATGGTGTAAAATTACCCCACACCAGCAGATGGAGACAAACCGCCATATTTATCCCTAAGTGTTGCTTCTCCTGTGCCTGAACTGCACTGAAAACGGTGATTTTGTGCTGTTTTGTTCAATACATGGCCGAAAGTATGAAGACATCCTTTCCAATTATCGATCGCTGGTTTCAGCCCCGCTCACTCATAACAGGTTCATAATATGAAGCATAAAGGCATGGAAGCTCAATACAAACGGTGTCTGTACAATGGGTTGTATTGCCCTGCTTGAAAACACAACAAAGAACAGCATATATTTCGTTTTGGATAATGGCATGCTCGACAACCAGCTCTGCCAGCAAGTCCATGGGAGTTCACCAGCTAAACTAACACCAGACCAATACTAACCAGCACAAACCAGCTTGGATGAACATGGAACATATGGTGTGATATTCTTAGTGAAATAGAATATCAACATTAAAACACAACACTTGCTGATCTTTGCCGTCTTTCTAGCAGGGTGAACGCCTACATGAATCTCACTACGACACTTTCATAGGTTGCCACCTCCAAGAAGTCAGTTCATCAACTTTCTGCTCTGCCCTTCTAAAACAAAGACCATTTAGAAATATTTACCAACTTTGATAGAGAACTTGGTTGACTTGCACAGAGCTCTCTCCTTAACTCAGATGGACATGTGGACATACTGTCTTAACAATTTCGCTCCAGAATATGGTAAAAAGCATTTTCAATAGACCATTCCTGATCAAGCTTCTCCGGACTCTAGGATGAACTTGGCATCCTGATGGAGCTACCAGATGCTGCTAATGCTCAAGTGTAAGGGAAAATCACACTAAATAATTGACACTGTAACCTGTAGAAGTTGTTTTTTTTCTGATTTGTTTTTCAGTTTTTTAATACTGCATACACATTTCCTGTATTTTCTCTCTCTATTCTATTAAAAAGACTGAGAAATAATTATGTATGGTCATTATACCATTGCTGAAACACTGGTAAATCTAACCTAATGGCGGCCTTTTGCACAGTACTGTATGTTTTATAAAAGTAGCTGTAAAGTCATCTGTGATAGCAGTAGAACACGGACAATAGAAACTTTACTAACATAAATACAATGAATTCATCTTCCATTACTGTTTAGCCTTAAAAACTGGGCATATAGAAAGAATGAACCCTCATCAGAGAGCCAGTGGGCCACCGAACAGCACACTCACTCATGCCTTGGATTAGCCCATCCACCTACTGGCAAGTTATTGGGTGGTGGGAGATAACCCATGCACATATGGGAAGAACATGCCAAACGCATGCAGATAGTAACCTGATGTTCAAGTTCAATTTACCTATATAGCAGTTTTGCTAAACAATAAGCAGCCAGAGGTGACAGAGGAAAGGAGATGCAAAAAGAAGAAACTTTGAGGGGCCAAAATGGGAAACCCATCCTCCTCTGTTTGAGCCCAGACTACAGGATAAGGACTGAACAGCTGTCTAGCCAAATAAGGTGAGCCTTGAACCTAGGACCCTGAAGCTGGCACCATCACTACCCTCCTCAAATGTCTCCGTTTTCGCCTTACATATTTAGCTGCACATTACCCATCTGTTTACTTAATTATCAACATGTTTGTCTAAAAATGTATTAAATACATCTGTTGTGATTCCGTACTTTGCTTTCCGAAATGTTATTCCATTGATGGTAGCATAAATTAGTAAGGCACAAAACAATGCTTAGTAACATGGTCTGTTTAGCATCTTTTATGTTTTCAAATGAACAGATACAATTGGCATATATGCTGTATAGTGTGATATCACACACACAATGCACTTCAAGCGGTTAAAACTCTAAAGGACCTTGTTGCTAGGTGACCAGGCAATATGGACACCAAAATACTCACGGAGTGGACACAAACAGTATGTCTGAAATGGTCCACTCGTTTACGCATTCACTATCACTATATAGTGTGTTCTGTGTAGTACACTATATAGGGTAGCAGCGAGCGACACAAACGAGGGAATTCAGACAACTCTTGCTTACGCCGGAAACAAATTATCTTCACCTTTCGTCACATAAACCAACCGAAACATCAACAAGCCTACCGGTGCTGTCACAAGACCCGGGAATAACACAGTTTAGGGATGTTTTAATTCAGCTGACAATGATACTTGGACGAACAATGTTGGACGAACTAAAACCATGATGAATACATAAATATTAAATTCACTATTTTGACCAGTAAACACATTATCATCAACTGTTTGTGGTTTAACAGTCACTAAATAATGTTTTATACTCATATTTGTACACGAAAATCGTCACTCCGGTGGTTTCGGATTTATCCGTCTTCTTTTCCAAGTAAAGCCAAAGGACACCGCTATGCATTGTGGTATGTTAGTTCGTAAGTACTGTACATCGGTTGTCCACTATATTTCTGGTGCAATATGGGTAACAAAGTAGTGTACTAGGAATCGATTTGTCCACTGAGAATTCGGACAACCTGTCAAAATGGCCAACACCCTAAATAGAACACTAAATAGTAGCCTAAATATGGTGCGATTTCAGACACACCCACTGACTGATGATTTAGCTAGCTAGAAGTTTGGCTACAACTGCTATTACTTATACATTTCTGAGACAAGTCAAGACTTTATGCCAACTATGCTAGTCAAACCTTGTACTTTGTGCGAAATAGGCAGAAATTCTTCTTATGACCTACATAGAAACTTACCTGAAACTTTTCCACCAACAGTTTGTCAACCAACAAGGCAATGACAATTAATCTAGAACCAGTGTGAAATCCAGACTGGTCTAAGCTGTTGTTAGCTGGGTTTGGACTTGTATAATTTGGGTTATAGTTACTGGTTGTGAGAATACTTGTGACTCAGTAGTTGAGTCTCTGGGTTATTAATTGGAAGGTTAAATGTTCAAATCGTGGCTCCACCAAACTGGCACTACTGAGCCTTTGAGCAAGAACGTCAACCTTCTCTGTCCAAGAAAATATTTTTTGTACCATACATTGATGTATAATGACAATTAAGTTTATTATGAGTTTAATATGAAGTGGCTCTGATGGAGCTTGGCCCATAGACTATACAGCCTGCTGTCAAGTCAGATTTATTTATTTAGTGATTTTTACAGTGGAGCATTGTCTGAAAGCAGCTTTACAATTTTAGATCATCTTCTAATATCTAGGACCATTGCCAAATAGGGCAAGCCTAGGGTGACAGTGGAAAGGAAAAACTCCCTAAACAGTATAAGGAAGAATCCTTGGGAGGACCAAGACTCAAAAAGGTAACCATCCTCCTTGGGTGGCTTAGACGATAAATGTACAAATGAAACTAATTTATCTAGTCAAATAAGACTGTAGTAAAAGTTAAAAAAAACAACTAAGTGAATACAAATATTGAATAAAATAATGTAAAAATATGCATATCAGCATAATTTAGTCCAGTTCACAGAGTCACTGCAGGATCCCACATCCTTGGCAGGAATGTCCTTGGCAGCACGTCGTCCTCTGCCAGTCGGAGGACGGGAGGGAATTATAGCCCTGTGGCATGGCCAGAGTATGGTGGGGCTGGAGCTGATGATGGAAGCAACTTGAGTGGAGCTGAAGTGGTGATGTTGGGCTGGAACTGGTACCAGAACACAAGCTCGAAGAGAAAAGAGAAAATGTAGTTCGTTGTTGTTAAGAGCACAGAGTGTATTAACAACCACTGACGCCATGTGTAGCATGAGACTCCAGCAGCATTAGCAATAGCAACGTAGCTAGAAAAGGGAGAACCAGAAGGTAACACATCCAAGAAAGTTCACATGAAACATCAGCAACCCACCTCCCCAACTTTCTATCTGGCTCTCATCTTTTTGACCCAGAAGATACACGGGTTGTGCATTAACACTGTGCTTGAACGTTTATGGTGTCGTTTTCTTTACTCTGGACTGTCAGTTATCGAGCTGGTTCGATTTTGAGGTATGGCTTGGGTTGGTGTCATTGTTATCCAAGGTGTTTCTGTTCTGACCGCTGCTGATGCTTCATACCAAATAGCATAAAGTCTGCTTCTGGCCAGATTCTTGTGGGTATGTGTACTGTCATGAAACAAAAAAAAATACCATTAGCAACAATAAAGCAATAATAATAATTATGCAAAGACCTAAGGTGAAGATGAAAAGGAAGCAGTGGTGTTTCTAAGCCCCATTCAGCATATTGCTTTTGCCTATAGCCCAGTCTTCTTCATGCTGAATTCAATATGGGCTTTTCCATGGCTGTGAAGCTGCGAGCTAAACTGCAATCAGTGGGAATGCTAACTGACAGCAGGAGCTTGAAGAAGGGAGGGCTGCTGATGGCAAAATGTAAATGAGATGTTTTTCTTCCGGTAAAAGGCTTACAGGATGCCTTCCTTTTTCTCCTACTGGCATTTATGGAGGAAATCACAAAAGAGTAAATAAACAAACTAAGCTGGAGTTAATAAGAGACTGGTGGACTAGTCCATGGCAGAGTTTGCTAAAGTGCTCTCTCCTTTGTCTGCACGTGTCAAGGGTTCGATGGTCAACACAGCAAATGCGAAAGCTTTAGCTCTCATGCAGAACACCGATATTGGTTTTTGGTTTCTTCGTCTGGAACGTGGACTCTGTCTGCTTTAGGCTGGAGCTGGCACTTCATGTGCCGAACCTCTGTTGCCAGTGGCAACCATAAATGCGGGAAGTTTCTGTCGCCATCTGACTGCACAGTGGGAGAACTCAGAGCTTACTGTACAGCAAATGGCCAGGAAAATAAGGGCAAGAGAGTCAGTTCTCCACCTGAAAAAAAGGAGATTGATGCCTGGGAAGGAGAGAAAGAGTTGAGTGAGAAATCAACATAGCTGTAAGGTTTTGGATGTGCCATTAGATTAGGTTCTAGAGCTGTGTTTACTAACAGAGCTCTAGAACCTTCACCTTCATCTAACAATAGATGTACAGTTCAGGGGCGGCACAGCGGCACAGTGGTTAGCATGGTCACCTCACAGCTCCAGCATCCCCAGTTCGATCCCGACCTCGGACTCTGTGTGGAGTTTGCATGTCCTCTCCATGGTCCTCCCGAGTTTGGTCTGGGTACTCCTGTTTCCTGCCACATTCCAAAGACATGCATTAGGTTAATTGGTGTTTCTAAACTGCCCTTAGTGTGTGTGTGTGTGTGTGTACAAGTTTATGTGCACCATGTTGGATTGTTCCTGCCTTGTGCCCTGTGCCACAGGCTAGGCACTGACCAGGATTAAGCAGATAAGAAAATTAATTAATAATTGTACAGTTCAGATGATCTCAGTTATCCAGACCATTTGGATTTTATAGCACATAAACCACATGGCCAAAAGTTTGTGGACACTGCTTCTAATTAGAGTTCTTTTCTTTCAGCCACAGTCACCGCTAACAATAATATGAAGCCTACTACCATAGAATCTCCACAGTGGCAAAACCATGGGTTATACTGAAAGCCCGAGTGGATTCCAATACTTTTGGCTACATCTGAGTTTGTGTCCCAGTACTTTTGGTATGTACATGTGGGTTTGGTAGTGTACATTATGTATATGGAGGGCAATTATGTACACAGCAATGTTTGAACCGTATCTGAATGATAAGTGGTTCGGGCAGTATTAATCACAGAAATGTGTAGAAGAAAAAGAAGAAAGGGATACCAATATAATATAATTTTTAAAATCCCACCTCTGCCAAGCTGCCACTGTTGGGTCCTTGAGCAGGCCCTTAACCCACAATTGCTTGGAATGTAAGATTGTAAAATGTAAAATGCCCATCATTATGAACAACACAGTGATCCAATAGGCAATTGTGATGTTTTAAAGCTTTAGAGACTGGTGTTTGATCCTGATCTCTGGCTACTGTCAGTGTGCAGTTTGGCATGTTCTCATGTCTACAACCTCCCCAAAAAAGTGAACGAATAAGTGTGGTTGCATGTCTCTATTCTACCATGTGAACTAAAATATGTAATCATTCAAACCAGTTGTTCAAAGTCCGAATCGATTTAACATTGTGTGTATTTGTCTTTGCCCATAACGAGGTCAGTAGGTGACTAGGTGAATCAGCATGGACAATTTTCATATTAATTAGTAGAAAAAATGCTGAGCCATGATCCCCAAGTGACCGATGTGCTAACAACCACAAGTGAATCTCATAACCACAAAAGTGTGACTGAAAGCAGTCAGCAACTGTGTACTCACACTCTGACCAAAAGCCATCTTGAAGAAACAGTCTTTGATTTATAAAAAATGATTTGTAATAATCTGTGCCTTCAAAAGGACTGAGTTAAAGCACCAGGGGTTTCAGTCTCATTATTGTGAAAACTCTCATGCAACAGTTAAAATACAATTGCATTTCTGGCCTAATTATCTTTGCTGGCTGGTTCCTACAGAGGAAGTCTGTTGCTGTAGAACTGTTTATTCCCTCTGGTGTCTTTCAAACCAAGACAATGCCTGATTAAGGCCTTCTACCACCTGTGGCTGTTATAGTCCTGAGCTAATCAAAAGACTGACTCGCTTGTCCAATTAAGACAGTAATTAAGCACTGGGAAGGGAATTTAAACAAGGACACCCAATGAGGATCTGCTGCTAGCTTGTAATTTATATTGCAGTTAGATGATTACTCGGTAATGGATCTAGAATCACTTAACCTCTCCAGCTGGTTTATTATCCAGAAATTCATCTACAAGTGTATTATTTAGCAACTATACATTTGCTCTATAAAACTATGAATTAGTTGGCAAATGTAGCGGAATTGCACAAATTCCTTACTTAGGCAGATGTGGAAAAAGTCCTTAAATATTCAACAGTGGTGGAAAGGGTAAGGGTTAATATTTTCTTTAATTAGTGCTCATTAATTTAAATTAGTAGTTGTGCTAAAACAGAAAAAAGAAAGAGGAAAACCTACTTCAATACTGCACTTGTAAAACTTACAGCCAAATCCTGTTATTCAATTTTACCGCGGAAAATTCTACCTGGTTTCTGCAAATTCAAAATCCTGCCTACTTTCAGTGAGGTCAGCATAATATAGTGGAACAGGGGATTTATTCTGTAATGCAGAGGTGTCAGACATACACAAGTTCATTACTTGAGTAGAAGTATTAGTAATCTGATAAAAAAAATCAAGTTAAAGCTGAAATATGGCTTTATATACACTCACTGACCAAAAAAAAAAAAGGACACCCAGATAGAAATGTCAGATTGCTGCTTAACCCGACATGACATTACGTCACAGACAGATATGTAATAAGGTGTGGTCCAATTAGACACTGGGTCTTCCACAAGAAGGTGTAAAAGTGCTTCCCATTTTATACTGCTTTATAAAGAGGCTCTCAGGGACTCTTTTGGGTACTGTACCTCTTGGTGAGAGATCATTGACTGCTAGACATGCTGCTGAGACACATTTGCTCACAGCTGGGCCTGTAGATCCTGCACACTCATTTTGCCGAAGTTGGTGTCTGTGGTGGTCCCATAAATGCTCAATTGCCACTAAATCTGGCAACCGGGCAGGCCAAGGAATTCTAGCGGAGACATTCCTGGGAAACCCTTGCTGTGTGTGGGTGAGCATTATTCTGATAAAAAATGCCAGTTGGAAGCCCTGCCATGAGAGGCAATACATGACCACAGGATGTTCTGTGCATATTGATGATCTGTTAGTGTCCCTCGTATCACTGCTAGGGGTGACTGATTGCCGGATGCGATGGCCTCACACCATGTGTCGCTCCACAACAAAGGCAGGATTAAAGTGCTCATCACAAGGCCTCCATACTTGAACATGACTGTCATTGGATCCCAAACAGAACATGGTTTTGTTGCCAAAGACAATATGGTCCAAGTTCACAGCAGTCCAGGTTTCTTGTTCACAACACAACTGCAAACAGAGGTCACAGTGATTGGTGTCAATGGCAGGATGCATCATGGGTTGCAGTTTTCAACAAATTTCTACTTCTGTTAAAGCAACTAGACAAAAATGGTACGGCAGGACAAAGGGGGGTGTAGTGAAGGTCACATTCTGTGTTTCGGAGGTGGACAATGAAACTGTGGGAGCTGCCCATTCGGTGTGTGTACGTGCCCTCACAGAACCAATGCTCCCAACTTCTCCTAACAGCTAGATCTGAGCGGACTAGGGTGCGGGTAATTCATCGAAACGTCTATCCTGCTTCTCTCAGTCCAATGATGTGTCCCTATCTGTCAACTGGGCAAAATGTCCAGAATGAGTGCATCATAGAGGGATGTCAAGGAGTCAACAATGTCTCACCAAGAGGTACACTTCCCAAAAGTAGCATCCGAGAATCTTTTTATAGACAGTGGGGGAAGCACTTTTACGCCCTCGTGGCAGGACCCAGTGTCTAATCAGACCACACCTGTGCAGAAATCCGAAATTTCTATCTGGGTGTTTTTTTTTTGTCGTCAATGAGTGTATTTTGCTTAAGTAGAAGTATAAAAGTCTATGCTACTAAACATACTTAAAGTTAAAAAAAAAAGTGAAAGCATTTCTTTAAAAAGCTTTTCTAACTCAATCTTTGAAACAGGATGTCTTGTATTGAGGGCAAGAGGTACACACATTCATGACACATAATGGTTTGCACTACAACTGCATGAATCATCTGCAGAAAGCATACAAATGACAATGTATCACCACAGCAAAGACAGAATAAAACATTTTCATACCTGAGGAACCAATATATACAAAATAACTTACTTTGGAATTGTTTTGTAAATGCTGCTAAATCGCTCATAACAAGACATGCCAGTATCCAGTAATGCATGACATTTAACCCAAACATAGTTATCATCGACTCACTGAATCACGACACATTTTTCAGACCAGTTCTTCTTTTAAACACTATACTACTTATTAAAAAACAATTGTGCAAAACTATTAAAATATGATATAGTTTTTGTTATACCTCTTATATTCATGACATACATAGACTTCATCGTCCCAGGGACATGGAGAAAAAGTCTAGTGTCTGATCAATAAAAACAGCGTAAAGTGGTTATTTTGAGTAGAGTGCATTACGCTGAACATTGAAAAGTCTTAGAAAGACTGTACAAATCTTATGTTTTTATAAATGTCTTATATAAATGTCTACAGAGGTGAACCTGTTCTGCAAAAGCATGGTCAAAATCATACAGTACAGTATTTCTTTTGAAATAAAGAAGTATTCATTTGTAGACCAACCTATAAATGTTGCTGATGAAATAAACATCCTCCTTGGAGTCACTTGAAAGAAACACCAACGTCCAAACAAAGGCAAATGCTGTCTCTCACTTTTTAAACCAATTTGAAACTTAGCAGGTAAATCCAGAACAGAGTTACGAGTAGGAAGTCACAAGCGGTAAAGACCAGCGCTTGGCGTTCTAGGATTATTTTAGGTGAAAACATTTCCATTCACGTCTTGCTAGTGTTGGTGTCCTTGAAGGGTCCGTGCGCAACACAGACCATTAATGTAGTTCCTACTTTTGCACATACCTGTAGTTAATGCAAAGTAAATCAATATTCATGACAATGAATACAAATTATTTTTAGTTAAGCCAGATTTTTATTATAATTGATTCTAATTGTTAAGACTTTAGTCGTTAAGGCAAACAGACGTTGATCAGAAAGTCAGTAAACAGCACTAATGTGAATATTTTCCATATGAAAATATGGAGTACTTAATTTATTAATAAATGAATGCATCAATAACAAGAGCAGATCATTTGTTATCATGTAAAATGGTGTTATATTTCACTTTAACGACAAAAGCTTCTCAAACACTCTGTCTAGATTTTTTTCTAGAGAAACAACAGCACACTGACATTTCTGTTTCATTCAGTTTCATTCACTCTCCCCTACCTTTGAAAAGGTGCATACAGGTGAAGCAGTAATTTCCACCACGATCCCATGCTGCATTCATGCCATGTCTTACAAAAAGACCTTCCATCAAATTCACAGGATAACCTACAATCATGTTCTTATGAATTATTTTGAATGGCTCCTGATTGATGGGTGATAATGTGACTGAGATGCAGGACTCAATTGAAGGTATCTTTCACAAGCTATTACATTTGCGTCAAGGAATGTAAAGTGTTAAATCCTTACAACCAGTAATGTGTTTGTATTGAGACCACAACAGGGTCAATCCCATCCAGCCTGATACTTGTTGCTA
The DNA here is from genome assembly GCA_025084515.1 of Ancistrus triradiatus. Taxonomy (NCBI): domain Eukaryota; kingdom Metazoa; phylum Chordata; class Actinopteri; order Siluriformes; family Loricariidae; genus Ancistrus; species Ancistrus triradiatus. The sequence continues at coordinate 56,056 of JAJAGP010003470.1, forward strand.
CAGATGCTCTATGTTGATCTTCTTCAGGAAATGGGAAAACCCATCAAATTAGATATAATGTAGAATGGACATTGTGAATTGAGAAATCAACTGTAACATGTCCATTCTAAGCCTGTAGGCATCTGTTGTTTAGCAGATTACTGTATAAATGTTAGTGTTTTGTCTAATTTTATATGATCAGATTCCTCTCTACAGTTTTCTGTTTCCAATATTCTGCTTTCTTTACATTAATCCATTTTCCTTTTGTCAGGAACACACATGTGTACTAAGGAAGTAAGTGATTTTAAACCCTCATATGTGACAGTAGATTTACATTTATGTATGTATACATAATAATTTACAGTTGATACAGTCTTACAGTCCAATGAATTATGGGTTAAGTGTCTTGCTCAAGACCAAACAGTGGCAACCTGGAAGAGGTGGGATTTGAACTCTGGACCTCTGGTCTATAGTTGTTTAGTGTTTACATGGACGGCATCGGGGTCCATTATTCCCTTATTCCGTCCATGTAAACACTAAACATCATGCACAGCATGCACAAAAGCTTGAATGTGACAATTCTTATAAAATACCTATTAACATTAATGTCCTGGATTAAAAAGGTATCGGCATAAAACTTATTCATTTTTTCCTGAATGCAATGCCTCAGCTGCAATAAGACATAAGACATAAGACATAAAATAAATGTGTTTTATATGTCTTATAATAAATAACATTAACCTATTGTTAAATGCTAACCAATGCATGCCGCTGAAGCTTATAATGTCCATATGAGTCATTTTATAACTAATTTCTTTATTGTCAAATACAAGCAAGCAAAATATGTAGACTACAGGACTCATGCGACTAATTGTGATTAAATATTTAATTGTTTGAGAGCACTACTTGTTTATGCCATTCCAAGACCCTTAAAGCCTCTTACTGTGCTCTGCCGAACAGCAATGTGCTCCTCTGAGCAACTGATTAAAGATCTGAAATTAAAGTTAAATGATTCTCTCAAAACTGGAAAAGTCTATTGAAAGATATCTAAACATTAAACGAATAAAGTTAGGTGTAATTCAGGAAAAGATTTGGCTTTGCCAGAACTGCTCGTAGACCGGTCAGGTATGCAAAGCAAAATCCTCACATCACTGGCAAGAACGTACAGGTATGGTTTGCTATTAGCTACTGTATTATATAATTTGCTTATTCTGATCAGGGACACAGGGTGCCCAGAGTCTATCCCAGAATTCACTTGATGCTGGAGAGCATATGCCCTGAATGGGACACCAGGCAGATCTGGGTAAGGGTCGTTTTTTTTCCTCCAATGTTTCAACCCCACTTTTCCTAGTCATGGGGGCTCTGCTGTCTATGCCCACATGGTGCAGACATAAGCATGTTAAACAATTGGAGACCAGTCCATCAGGGTCACTGCTGTTGGGGACTACCAAAGGGTCCACTGCTCCACCCAAGCTCAGCATGTCATTTTACCCAAGTTTATTAAGATATTATAAAGATAGTACTATCTGGAGTTTATACATTGCTTATTTCTTATCCACCTATTGCCCACAGAACAATGGACCAGCTCTGAATAATAGACTCAGAGCTACTATATAATAATAATAATAATAATAATAATAATAGAATTGCAGACATGCATGCATTATTTTATATTCTTGTTCTTGTCCATGCACCATGCTGCTGGCTTCCTCAGCAAGGCATTTTCCATTCCGGGCTTACAAAATGATGTAACATATTTCTGCTTTCATTCAAAGGGCTACAAGGAGACACCACTAAACAGGCGAATAATGGTTGCCTCTGTGCAAATGGTTTCTTTCACAGAACAATTTGTGGAGTATTTGCCTGCTTTTTATGTATTTAAGCAGGTTTTGATATTTTCTCCATATACAGACATTTACACACAACATATGAATTGAATAGAAGGAATTAATGGCACATGAGACTTTAGTTCCTTCTTTTCTTTCCAATTCTCTGATTTCCTTTTTTTTTTTTTTAAGCTATAATGCCATCAGCGCTGTTAACTGCTTCTACTCAGTCTTGTGTAACTGTGTGTAATTGTGTGTTTCTCAGCATGCTCTGGTGAGGAGAATAAAATGTTTTTTTCAGGTTTTTTCCAGAATAAGATACACAGTCAGTTTAATTGGCTGGTCTAAGGGTGTACTCACACTACGCCCGGTTGCCTTATATCATGCCAGAGCACGATTGTCACCCCTCCCCACTCCCCCGCTGGCGTGCTGGCGATGGTTGTACTTACTTTGTGGATTTTTATTTGCAGTCGTTTTGGCGCACTGACACACAGCCCTCTCATATGCCGTATAGATTTATTGATTATGTAACGTCACTCGTCACTCATTCATTGATTATGTAATGCCTCTCGTGCTACACGTATAAGAAGGTCAACCGTTATTGCAGCACTCCACCAATTTGGGCTTTATGGCAGTGTGTTCTGTCTTTTAATCAGCCGACGTTGTGTTCCATGCTCGAGCATGGTTAGTGATCACACTACATACTCACTATTTCCATCTCACTTTTTCTATCGGTATTGAATATCAACAACCCATTTACTACATGCCTAAATAAAAACAAGTTACTGCTCTTCTCGTTCAGTATCCATTCAAAGAACACGTTTTATTTTGAATCGTCTGGCGAGTTCAAGTCTGCATTTACGCCCGCTCGCTTAACAATGCATATCAGAGCAAAGACCAAGCCCTGAGAAGGAAAGACCTGCCTAGCTCAGAGACAGGATTGTGTGGAGGCACAGATCTGGAGAAAGCTACAAACCATTTTTGCTGCACTGAAAGATCACAAGAGCACAGCAGTTTCCATAATTTGAAGAAGAAGATTGGAACAACAAGGACACTTCTAAGAGCTGGCTGCTCCACCAAACTAAGTACTCAGAAGAGAAGGGCCTTGGTGAGAGAGGTGATCAAGGACCCAATGGTCACTCTGGCTGAGTTCCAAAGATCCTGTGTGCAGATGGGAGAAACTTCCAGAATGTCAACCATAACTGCAGCACTCCACCAATTTGGGCTGAGTGGCCAGACAGAAGCCTCAGTAAAAGACACAAAAGATCGACTGGAGTTTGCAAAAAGAACTCTCAGACTGTGAGAAACAATATTCTCTGGTCTGATTAAAAGATAGAACACTCTTCCATAAAGCCCAGACTGGCGGAGTGCTGCAATAATGGTTGACCTTCTGGACACAAGATCTTTGTTCTACACTTCTTCCATTTAAAAATTATGGAGGCCACTGTGCTTTTGGGAACTTTCAGTACAGCAGAGGTTTTTTTGGCCTTCTCCAGATCTGTGCCTCCACACAATCCTGTCTCTGAACCCTACATGCAGTTTTTCCTCCTCAGGGTTTGTTTTTTGCTCTAATATGCATTGTTAGCTGTGAGACCTTACATAGAGAGGTATGTGACTATATAAGAGCTAAAAGCTAAATTGCAAGTGTCATAGTAAAGGGTTTGAATACAAAATTGTAGTCTTTTAAATAAATTAGCCAAACTTTCTAATATTCTGTTTTCACGCTCTCATTATGGGGTATTGAGTGCAGAGTGATGGGGAAAAACGTGAATAATAAATAATGTTTTTATATTTTCTTATTTTTATTCTTGTATGATGAAAAATCTTAATCTAGTCTAACACTAGCAGACACTGTGGAAGTGATTTTGGGTTACTTGGTGTCCTTGTTCAAGAAACCTTTAGTGATTCTAGCTTGTTGCAATGGTGTTTTAATTATGGTTTTATTAAAGCGTATGGGGAAAACAACAATCCTTCGTACTCCTGTAGTTTGTAATGGAAACATTTAAAGTAGAATCAACAAATTAACTTAAAAAGGCAATCTAGTTTTTAAAAAAAAGTACAGACTGAAGAGAGTAATGCAAGTGTGCAATCATTAGCTATATTGTTCTGCCTGAAGACAATGATTATGCCCCATCCCATATTTCACACCATCTCTGGGTGTGTAATTGTTGAGTGGGAGAGCTGTTGCTATGAGTGAGACCTATACGTACATATAGTACGTCGCGAAAGAAGTTATAACACGTGTCATGCCTTGAACATGCCCGTTATTGCCTCCATTCTGGCTGGCGAATGCCTGCACAGGTCTCTTATTAAAACAAGGCCATTCTCATAACTAGAAATGAAAGACACTTTCATCAACGGCAAGAAGCATTTCCATGAATAAAGATCTCCCTGGAAGGCTGTTTCCATTTCCGCACTGACAAACTCAACAACTGGGATGAGACACAAGACTCATTTACTTTCATTTGCAATTTGTTTCCCTTCTAAATTGTGCATCAGCCTCACCAAGGGAGGCGTCTGCTGGTGAAATGTGATCTTCTGTTCCCATTTGCACAGCAACCTTATATACACTGGGAAAGAAATGTGGAGTTTTATTCACAGACATGTCACCTCTTTTCTTGAGGATAGTTCAGCCAGAGAAGGCTCATGCCAAGCAAAATCAATCGTGACCATTGAGAAATTTAGGAGGCCCTTTTTTCCCTTAATTGATTTCAGTGCTGGATTCGAAAGGCTGCCATTAGTGGAGCTGCCTTCCTCTCAGATAGTTCTTACACCATTGACCGGAGAACGTATTGATCATACCGTTCTCTTCTGGTGACCTGAATGATCCAGGTTTATTGGCTTTAACTAAATATTCGTCTGCATGCTGTGGCATTTGGTCAGATTGATTCCTCTCAGGGCTGGAGAGGGAACAGGTTATTAAGATTGTGTTTAGAGTCCTGGCCAGGGCTGTCAACACAGCAGTCTACCAACCTCCTGGATATCACTGTTACACATGCTGGTATGAGCCAGACCAAGATATTTGTAAAGTATGGTCAATCCATGGCTGTGTAGGCGTTGACCATAGGCGCTTTTGTGCCAAAAATTTATAGGGACTAAAAGTGAGGGAACTACCCTTTGAGGACTACATTCGTTCTAGGGGTTTTTTTGGTTTCCTGAGAGGACCCACCTTGAAGTAGGGGCTAAACATACATCCCTATACATGGCATTCTAAGAACTACAATTGTCCCCAGTTCCTGCAGTGTGAGAACAGGAGGTGGGGGTTCCACTATGAAAAAGGACTATGAAAAGTTCCACCAGTGTGAAAGTGCTTCATATGAATAGTTCATTTTAGAGCAGCAAAACAATTCTTAGGTATGCCCCATTTAACGTCCACATTATGTCCACTGATACAGGACACTGAGCAAAATGGACGTTGACCAGATAGTACCACAGTCATACAGTAGTTTTGATAATTTGCACATAGTGTTTTATTTTGAACAATAATAGCAATTTAACTAAGGAAGGTAAGAGCATCCCATTGGATAATTACTGCATTAGTGATGTTTCAGCTGGCAACAGGTTATTTAACCCTAACTGACGCAGTGAGTAGCTTCTCATTTTGTTAAACAACCATGTTGAAAGACACCCTGTCAAGATGTTAATCTGTTTCAATTATTGGCATGCATCAAACAGAGGTAACATCTAAGGAGACTGGTGAAACTACTAAAATTGGGTTAAGAACTGTCCAACGCATTATTAAAAAGTGGAAGGACAGTGGGGAAACATCATCTTCGAGGAAGGAATGTGGTCGGAAAAAAATCTTGAATGACCATGATCAGCGATCACTTAAACGTTTGGTGGAATCAAATCATCAAAAAACAACAGTAGAACTCAGGGATATGTTTAATAGTGAAAGTAAGAGCATTTCTACACGCACAATGCAAAGGGAACTCAAAGGACTGGGACTTAACAGTTGTCTAGTCTTAAGAAAACCAATTGTCAGTAAGGTTAAAAAAAACAGCTTCAGTTTGCTAGAAAGCTTAAAGATTGGACTCTGGAGGAATGGAAGAAAGTCATGTGGTCTGATGAGTCCAGGTTTACGCTGTTCCAGAGTGATGGGTGCATCAGGGTAAGAAGAGAGGCGGCTGAAGTGGTGCACCCATCATGCCTAGTGCCTTCTGTACAAGCCTGTGGTGGCAGTGCTATGATCTGGGGTTGCTGCAGTTCAGGTCTAGTTTCAGCAGCGTTATGCGCCCAAAGAATGAGGTCAGCCGACTACCTGAATATATTGAACGAACAGGTTATTCCATCAATGGGCATATTCCAAGTTGACAATGCCAGGATTCATCAGGCTCAAATTGTGAAAGAGAGGTTCAGGGAGCATGGGACATCATTGTCACACATGGATTGGCCACCACAGAGTCCAGACCTGAATCCCATTGAGAATCTTTGGAATCTGCTGCTTTGCGCAGTGGTCCAAATCTCCCAAAGATCTTGGGGAAAAATGAATAAAACTCTGGACAGAAATAAATGTTGTGACATTGCAGAAGCTTGTGGAAATGCTGCCACAGCGAATGCATGTCGTAATCAAAGGCGGTCCAACAAAATATTAGTGTGTGTGACCTTATACTGTAAATCATGATGGAAAATAAGTATTTGGTCACCCACAAACAAGCAAGATTTCTGGCTCTCACAGACCTGTAACTTCTTCTTTAAGAAGCTCTTCTGTCCCTCTGTCCACCTCATTACCTGTATAAAAGACACCTGTCCACAGCCTCAAACAGTCAGACTCCAAACTCAACCATGGCCAAGACCAAAGACAAAGGACACCAGGAAGAAAATGGTAGACTTGCACTAGGCTGGGAAGAGTGAATCTATAATAGGCAAGCATGTTATTGTGAAAAAATCAACTGTGGGAGCAATTGTAAGAAAATGGAAGACATACAAGACCATAGAGAATCTCCCTCAATCTGGGGCTCCATGCAAGATCTCATCCCGTGGGGTCAAAATGATCATGAGAACGGTGAGCTGTGACTGCGCTAATCACATGCACCACTCATTTGCATTGTATGGCTAAAATCAAGAAGCCATATGCCTGTGTGATGATAGAATCCATAATGAGAAATATACCAAATTGGCTAAAATTGACAGGAACACAACAGGACTGTTGAAGGGAAGTAAGGCAAAGGTCCATTTTTATATGCTGCCCACTCTTTATTGTTCATATAGTGACCATGTATCATTGTTTACTTTTAATAGTAGGTCCTCAAATATTTTCCTGTCCACATAGAACTATATATCATACTGATCTGTTTGCAGTAGCAGTGTGGAACAGCTTCATTATACAACTCTAATATAGTGAATACAATTCCAAGGGTTACTAACAAAGCTATTAATGATCATCAGCTTTCATATGTCTGCGATACCTTACAATACTGTACATGCGTCCGTGGCATGCAGTCAGGACCTTCTAACCCTTCAGAGAAGAGGTAACAAACAGGTGTATCTAAAATATTATATTCCCAAATCACAATTCAGCACATCTTCTGCTCTGCTTCATCCCCAGGTGGATCTGCTGCTGTTGTTCTGATATACTCGGTTTGAGACTTTGGCTGTGCTGTTGTGTGTCCTGCACTATTATCTGTGAAAAATACCACACTGTAAACTGGCCAATTAAAGAGAAGATGAAAAAGAGAGTGAGAGAGGACCCCCCACCGAGCAGCAGCAGCAGCACGCGCCTCAACACTCAGCACTCTTCTCACGTTACTGACGACCCCACAAACACAGCCAAAAAGGACAAGAAATGACTGGTGGAAAGAAAACTGCAATCTTTTAGGCCTACTTCTGTTAAACACTAATTAGCAACTCAAAGAAAAGCCCATGCTACACTATTATTAATGGAGATATTGCATAATATACAAAAAGACACACATTTGAGCTCATATTAAGTGTCTTCTATATTTCTATAATATACGATTGATAGTTCAGAGCTTACAATCGGATTGGTTGAGAATCGTTCAGACCATGATATTTAAACTAAATACTATTGTAAAATTCTTAACTGTTTTTATTTGCACTATTATATTAAACTTCGTAGCTTACTGTGTTAAGCCAGGGTAGAGAATTGCATAGTTGTTGCATAGCAACAACTCATTTGTTGTGGATCTTTTTGGTGGAAGGTATTGTCAGTGCTAACATATTCAGTATGAAATTCAGGGCTTATTTGATTAATTTTGTTATATATTTAGAGATTATATGTCATCGCAAAGAACATCACGGCTATGTTGATCTCGGCACTCACCTTCAGCTCGTGTCTGCGTGATAACACACTCCCTCTCGTGTGCTATTGCTTAAGGTAAGACATCATCCAGCATTACACAATCTAGAACTGTAAAGTCCATGCCATAATCAGAATCTTTTGATGTATCTTTAGCATATTTGTCTTACCCCAATATCCAGCCTCATTTCAGCTTTTCTCCAGTTACTTGCGTCTGTATGATTAATGTTTGCATATTATATGTGTTCTGGTGGATTGTTTTTCTGAAGATGCGGCACTGGCCTTCAGGACTTACTGATATAGAATTGAATTCATTCTTTCTTTTAGCTCTATACATATTTCTAATACCAATAACTGCCACAAAACCTCAAAGCCCAATAGATCCACTCCATGCTCAACAGTGGGCAAGGTGATCTTTCCTTGAGATGTGGCTTCTTCGTTCCTCCAAACATACCACTGGATGAAAGACAAACAAAAATGAAAGTAAGCTTTTGTTTTGACCCTGAACTTTGAGCTTTGTCGGGGTCACAGGGGTGGGAGTCCGGAGCCTATTCTGGAATTCATTGTCACCAGTCAATTGCAGAGCCTCAGAACAGCACCCAACTTTTGTGTTCAAAACCTAATCAGGTCCTCAGAAAGTGCTGCTTTCAGCAGTTTACTCTGAATGTCCTCACAAGGAAAAACAAACAAATAAAAAATAAATTGTATTCATTGCAATTTACAGAAATATATTAGTTATGTTTGGTTCTTGTTCATAAAAAAAAAATCCATAAAACATTTATGAGTGACCTCTTTTCTTAAGGCTGTACCTGTTTTCAGGAACACAGCAGGTAATTTAGGGTAAAGTATATAAGCTGATAATCTGACAGTTCTCAATGCATTTTTACTAGAAAAATTTGTCTTGGTTCTCGATGCACTTACTTAAACCTTTATGAGTCAAGTCGTGTGACTCGTTTCAGCTTCAGCCAAAACTCGATTCATGATTCATAAGTAACAATTCACTTCACAGTGATTCAGGTTCACAATAGCCCTCAGAGAAGATCTATGCTATTTTTTATTGCGTTTTTCTTTATATCTACAGTACTGTATTCTTAGTGGACATAAGTCTCCATGAGTCCTAAAAAGGTTAGTTTATAAGAGGCAACCGAAAGCAAAACAGGAACTGAATGCTTCAGAACACAGGCTGTAGTTATCTCAGCTGCAATGCAAGTTCAGCAATAGACTAAGTGTTTTGCTTTTACTTTTGACTTTCAATCCATTACTCGCTAAATTACATGAGGTTTTTCAACACTCTATTACAAAATAAGCCCTGTGTTTATGATATTGGCCAAATGTAAATTAATGTAAGTGTTTTAAACATGAACTTACTCATCATTACTTATCATAGTATCCTTTTAATATCTGTGATAGCTATAGTACAGTACTGACCGCTCTACCAAACACTTAGACTCCACAGTTCATGATGCATTTAACTCATGTTGGATTTGACAGAACATTTCTCCATTGTAAATCAGGGAGCACCTGTACAAAACTCCATTAATCCATATAATGCTTAATACAGTGTGGATTTTCTGGGGGTCTGGAACGATTATTATTCCTACATTATTCCTTATGGGAAAAATTTGCTTGTGGAACGAATTAACATCGAGAACCGAGGTACCACTGTATTTAAGATTTAACAATGACCAAAACTTTTATTTTGTTTTGTTTTGGGGGTCTCCGTCATGTTATGCCAGAGCCGGATTCAGCCCTGTGGATCTGTTTTCATGTATCAGCTCCACCCCCTCATGCACCGTGCAGTGTGTTTTGTATTTTTCTGATGCATGCATGCGTGTCCCTGCATGTCTTGCTCGGTCACGTCCTGCAGCGCATCATGCCTAATTGCCATATGTGTTTGCTGGTATAAATAAAGGCTTGGTACTGTGGCAGATGTTCTTTATTGAGTGATCTTCCATTGTCCTGTGGCTGAGTGTTACGTGTGAATTTCTGTTTAAAGCCCTGTACATTGTGTTTGGTGTTTTCTTCATTTAATATATATTCCTACCTGCACCTCTGTCCTGTATCGTCTTGTCTCATCTCTTCAGCTCACAGCCAGTGCATGGTTACAGTCTCTATACTCAAGGATAAAGAGACAAATAATTCATTATTTAGATAATCTTTCAAAATCAAATCAATCAAATTTTCTACAAAGCAAAGTTTTTGAGCATTCAGCACTCTTTCCTAATCACCTGCGTCCATAAAGAAAAGCCGAGCATCCACTGTTCAGTAAATGCCAAGATGTTTTTTTCTGTGCAAAACACGTGCGCCCACAGTCTGTTGAAGCTTGTGGATCTAGGCATGACTCAAATGAAAAGCCATTTGTCCAATGACTGTTCATGTTTCAGCCGATCTTTTTTGGTGGATAGGATCGCGGTATTGTGATCTGTAGTGAGAACAGGGAACAGGTAGAAGAGAACTTGGAGAGGTGGAGGTATAATCTAGAAAGGAGAGGAATGAAAGTCAACTGTAGTAAGACAGAATACATGTGTGTAAATGAAAGGGAGGCAGGTGGACAGTCAGGCTACAGGGATCAGGAGTCACAAAGGTTCAGGAGGTTCACGGGACTTTGAGGAGCGAGATCAACTGTCCAAGAAAATGGGGGAGTGTGGAAAGGAGGTAAAGAAGAGAGTACAGGCAGGATGGAGTGGGTGGAGAAGAGTGTCAGGAGTGCTGTGTGACAAAAGGGTCGCAGCAAAAGTGAAAGGAAAGATTTATAAGAGAGTAGTGAGACCAGCCTTGTTGTATGGCTTAGAGACAGTGGCACTGACAAAGAGACAGGAAGCAGAGTTGGAGGTGGCAGAACTTAAGATGTTGTGGTTCTCTTTAGGAGTGTCTAGGGTGGACAGGATTAGGAATGAGATCATCAGAGGGACAGCACAGGTTGGAAAATTGGGAGACAAAATTCGAGAGGGAAGTTTGAGATGGTTTGGACATGTGCAGAGGAGGGATAGTGGATATATTGGTAGGAGGATGTTGGCGATGGAGCTGCCAGGCAAGAGACGGAGAGGAAGACCAAAGAGGAGTTATTTGGTTGTGGTAAATGAAGATATGCAGGGAGTTGGGGTGAGAGTAGAGGACGTGAGGACAGGGTGAGGTGGAACGTTTAACTCCTGTGGCGACCCCTGATAAAGGGAGAAGCCGAAAGAAGAAGAAGAAGAAGGATCGCGGTATAAACACCCAGAGACCCATGGGTTCAGTGAGTGTCTATTCACTGAGAGTTCATCAAAAGGACTTAAACTACAATACTTGCTCATATGAGGTGCTAAAATGTTGAATTCCACTAAGATTAATGTTGCTGCATTTTAATGAAATTGTGTGGAAAGCTGGTCTTCCTGTGTATTCTTAAAGCCATCGCCTGTACTCCAATCTTGAATTGTTTTTTCCTATAATGAACTGCATCATCAAGAAATAGCAGCATATTTGCACAGTGGTCCACAAGGGCGTCCTCTGTTTTAGCCTAGCAGGAAGCTACAATTAGAGGAGACAAAAACATTAATTTACTTGACAGGATGGGGAATCGTTTGGGGTAATTGTCTCAGCAGGAGTGACTACCTTTGCCAAAACTCCTCTCTGTTCCTCTTTGCACTCTGCCTGTCGGTCTCGGCCAGCGTATCAGTTTCTGCACCTGCTTGACTTATTAAAACCTACATCCCACATTCGAGGAGCTGACTAACTGAGAACGTGTGAGTGGTCCCCAGGGAGGCATCCAGGCTGGATAACTGCACCATCACATTGACAAAACTCAGCAGGAGTGCTATAGCTTGCTGCTTCAGCCATCCTGCCTGCTAAAGACTGTCCAGCAGGTCTGAGAGGTAAAAGGTTGCCAATTTAAGAAGTTTGGAAACTTCCAGTAAATTGCATTTGGTTCCAACCTAGCTTCAATTGTGCTCACCTCAGGGATTTGGGTTAAAACATTTCTTCATCAAGTGTACCGTTGAAGGCAATAGGAGGGTGCTGCTCCATGGATCCTGGCCTTTTATGGCAGTCTAGAGGGAAGGAAACGTTGTTCTAGGCAGCCATATCAGTGAGATAAGTGGGATAATGCATGTCTTCATGCTTTTTGACCCCTGCTTGGATGTATTAAGGAGGGTAACGTACTTCAACAACCATGGCCTCGTTTTAGGATGAGACACATTTACATTTACAGCATTTAGCAGATACAATATTACAATCAAAGCAACTGTGGGTTAAGGGTCTTGCTCAAGGACCCAATAGTGGCAGCTTGGCAGAGGTGGGATTTGAACCCTGGACCTTCTGGCCTTACCCACTAGGCTACCACAGTCCCCACAGAGACAAGTGACATATGGCTCCAATCATCAGGAGTCCCAATGTTGGTAGTTAAGGAAGGTACCCTAACTCTGTGCATCACGCACCCAGTTTGCCAGTGGTGTGGAGGAGGAGGACAGACTGCATGATCATCCAAATGGCTGAGCCTAAGCTGGAACTGGAAAGACTGAAAATGGCACAAAACAATTTTACACAATGGCAGAGCCTGCAGATCACTCTCACAGTCTGTCCCATTGGATTTACAGTTTGCTGCTAACTGCTAACAAGCCTTTGCAGTGCTGACTTCACAGAAATGTGGCAAGACGAGCAAGGAAACAAACCTCTTTAGTTTCTGAAGAGGTTTTATTAGTGTACAGGTTTTTTGCCATTTAATGCCTGCATTACGTTTTGCAAAACAGGACGTTGACCAGACATTACCATAGTCACAGCCTTTATAGGCTACTGTAGTGTAAATATAAATGGGTATTTACACAAGAAAACCGCATGCAAACAATATATAAATGCGTCAGAGATCACACACACACACACACACACACACACACACACACACACACACACACACACACACACACACACACACGTATAGGGCAAAAAAGAAGGTCTCGTCTTTTTCTAGAATTCAGCCTGATGAGCACATACAATTACAGGGCTTAAGCTTGAGTTCAGAAGAGGGGGCAAAGGGTAAGACAATCAAAGTGTGAAAGACGAAGGGCGACTGGGTCAGGAAGGAAGGACCTGTAAAACAATACAAGTGTGAAGGAGGAAGATGAAGGAGTGTGCAGGAGGAGGGTGAAGGGGAACCAAACCAGAAGGAAATAACAAAAGGACACTCATAATAAAAAGGACATGTAGGAGAAGAGACTAAATTGGATCTCACACAGTTTCCCTCACAATATAGACCAAGCTGCAACATATTTTTCACTGCTGTGGCACAAAATGCATTTAAAGGAATGATAGAAGAATGTCAGAATTTATACAGCAACATAACATTCCTCTAGTCCTAACTGTATTAGGCCTGGCTTAGAGGTTAAAGGCTCTGGAGCATTGTACTACTATGAATATTGCAAACTCATTAAAGATCATTTATTAATGAATGTTACCCAATACCTTCATGAGCAAAGTACCGGTAGTATGTTAACTTCATTACTAACAACATGCTCAGTAATCTGACTGGAACCAGAGGCTGCAAAAGGAACACATCTTCAACAATACACAGCACTGTGCAAAAGTCTTAGGCCACTATTAGATTAGACATAACATTGTTTTAATAACAGTCAATAATGTCATATATAATTATGTCTCTGTCTTTTTATTGGAATACAACAAGGAAACAAAGGGAAATTGTATGCAGTATTAAAAACTGAAGTAAACATAAGAAAACAAAGGCTATAGTGGCAAGTATTTAGTGTGACCTCCCCTTACACTTGAGCAGTAGCAGCATCTGGCAGCTTTGACTCTCCTACAGTCCGAAGAAGCTTGATCAGGAATGGTCTTTTTGGAAGGGTAGCAGCCAAGAAACCACTTTTTCAGAAGGGGAACAACGTGAAAAGGCTAAGATGTGCTAAAGCTCACAAAGATTGGAATGAAGATCAGTTGAAAAGAGGATTATGGAGTGACAATCATCAACAATATGTTATATAATGGTCATTATAGCATTGCCAGAACAACAAATCTATTGGTGTATAGATATGGATGGGAAACATTTCTAGATAAATTAAATCTTTTAAATGTCTTCTTTAAAATATATCAACACAATGCAATGTTCTAATTCGAAGGGACATATTGCTTACATTTCTCAAATAGTCATGTTCCTCTTGAGACTCTGAGACAATGTGGTGTGAAAAAGTTTCAGTGGTACATACCAACATGCATAATTTGTGAATGCAGCTGTACTCATTACCTCTTTCAGGCTCCACAACAACGTGATCTGTAAGTGACAAGATCTAGTTAAATCAACAACAATAATTGTAGGCAGCAGTAATAAATGATCCCAGTTAAAGCCCTGATGCAACAGTCACTCCATTCAAAGTCAAGGTGTTGTTAACAACATGCACATCCCCAGCTCGGTGACACGTGGGCCTTAATGCTACCCTTCAACTTAACGCAAACCTCCTGGATCACCTCAGTGATGCTGAAATCATTAAGAACTACAGGCTGCCTAGGGCTGATGACACTTCTTAGTTTGGTGGATATGTTATTGGAGAGCGCCACTACAGATTAACGTCTGCTTTGATCACTCACATAATTGTGCCATGGGGGATTTCAGCACAAAACTGGTGTGCATTGCGTAGTGTGTAACAACTATTTTCTTGGACCATGCACCTACACACACACACTTTTTCCATCAATGCTGACAAAAATTGCGCCATTTATGGAACTTTGTATTTGATGGTAGTACTAATTATAATTTGTTTCACCCTAAGCCTCCAGAAATGATGCTCAGAAAAAAAAAGATTGAAAATTTCAATGGAGTGTGTTTACATGTACATAATATTCCAATAACTGCAGAAAATCAGATTTGATCAGTAATCCGATCAACAAGTTTACATGCCCTTGCATCATCATATAATGGGTAACCTCCGGGTTTACATGACTCTGGTCTACTTTGCAACCAGCCAATAATCTCACAGAAAGATGTGATGTAAACTACAAACTTCAAAAATTAAATAATGAAATTCTTCATTTCCTCGAGCATATACTGAATCTTAGAGTCTCCACAAAAGTATTTGGTAGCTGTTTAACGGATGCAGCATTTAATTCCAGGGTTGCCAGGGCCCACAAGAGAGAAGAGACTGTGGTAGTCTAGTGGGTGAGGTGCTGGATTACGGACCAGAAGGTCCAGGGTTCAAATCCCACTTCTGCCAAGCTGCCACTGTTGGGTCCTTGAGCAAGGCCTTTAACTCACAATTGCTTGGATTGTAAGATTGTATCAAGTCACTCTGGATAAGGGCGTCTGCTAAATGCTGTAAATGGCAATGGAAATGGAAAAGAGCACCAGGTCTATGGAAACGAGCCCAAAACAAGTGAAGTCTCTTGGAATAAGTGGACCTATCAATCTTGTTTGATTCTGATACCCGCTTCTGAGCTTCGTTTGCGTGTATGCTCAGATTGAGAAAACCAATTGAAATCAGAATAAGGGTATACATACACAGCGAAATCTGATTACTGAGATAAAATCCAGGTGTCTTTATTGGATTTAAGACACAGAGTATGACATTTTTGCAGGAAAAAAAACAGATGTGATTTTGAACATAGTGCAACCTTCACACCAAGTGCGCTACATTTTTTCCTAAACACTCTTAAAACCCCCTATCCGCTTTTGCTTTATTTAATTTCCCTTCTCTTAATGTCTCATGGAGATTTTTCTGTGTCTTTTTCACATCATCGACTTCAAAAAGCAAAGACACAAGCAAAGATTGGTGCTGGAAGCTACAGTTTGTGTTTTTGGGGGCATGAACAGACTAGAATATCACTGTGAGGTTTTCACCAACATTCCCGAGCCTTTCCGCGAGGTATTCGCTTTAATATATGTGTTTTTTGTAGTCAGCATGTCCTATAAACTCTGGTGCTCTGCTACTAGCAGGATGAGCTGTTCTGCCTGACAACTGAACTCTGATTCGTCAGCCTGATCTTGTTGCATCTGAACAATGCAAAAACTTAGAACAGGCTCCGATTAAAAATTTCACACAGCGTCTCAGTCCGTCAGTTTCGGTGTGAAGGACAGGATTAATGTGTGTGTGTTCTTTTCGTTCATAAAAAGACCTTTAATCTGATTTTCAGACCTTACCCCTATCAGAGAAATTAGACCAAGCTTTTTACATGACCACTTGGTTCATCCAGGCCAGGATCTATCCCAGAATTCAGATAATGCATGCAAGTATATACCCTGAACCGGGCAAACAATCCACTGCAGGACTAGGTAGCTGTTTCAGCACTGGTGGATGATTCTCCCGTACAGTCTCCCATTCTCGAGGCACAGCGTATTCATGCCTGTGTGATGCATTCCCTGACTGAAAGGCACTGCTGGGACTCAAACCCAGGTCACCACGGTGCTGGGCTTGTGTCTTAGTGCTAGTGTCTAGTGTCCACCTAGTTGGTATTTGTTTATCGATTGGCAGTGCTCGTTTCCAAGCTGGGACAGAGTTAGCAATTAAGCACTTTAAACGGACATGTAAAAATTCCTGATTAACACTTTTGGGAAGCAGTCTCAGAAGAAGCACTTCCATAGCTCATATACACAGTAAAGTTCATTAACATCTAAGAAACATCAATATTATCAGAAAACCTTTCCCGGTCTACCTATCGGAAGGTACCACAGTTGTTTAAGCAAAACTCGTATTCCTCAGTCTATTTGGATAAGGGAGTTTCTGAAATAATGTAAATGCAAACCAAGTACTTAATAACAGTACAATCAAGGCCCAAAAGATATAATAGTTGGTGTTTTGGGCACACCAAATTGTGTTTTACTGTTTTTTTAAATGGACAACCTGTGTCAAACATGACACATTATCTACATTGTTGTACTGTTGCTGAGGAACAGGTAGTAGCTTACCTAGAAAGTAGGCAGCTGAGAT
>JAJAGP010003471.1:8348-23062 GCA_025084515.1 Ancistrus triradiatus
AAAAAATGAATTCACCAGCCTTACCACACAATGGTATGCTGGTCAGCCAGCTTTACCAACAAGAATATGCTAATTCGCCAGCATAATCAGCACCAGAATAACACTACCCAGCATAAACCAACTTGGACCATCTTGCACGGGAGTTGGGGGACTATGGACATGCAAGATAATTATTTATTAAAGTTTGAAAACCATTTCTTACTGGACTTTGTCTTAGGAGGGCCATTCTTCTACCACTGTTTGCTTGTTAGTCCGTGCCTGTATGCTTCACATTATAAATCGATTAGGCTTAAATAACAGCCTCATCACTAATTTGAAGGTCCACATACTTTTGGCCCTTCAGCATATTTGAAATTGAGATCTTTACATGTGGTGGCTCAGACAGAAACAACCAACCCAGGCTGACCCTGAGCATCATCACGGAGCAGAAGCAAGCCTCTTAGCTGGTCCAAATGATAACAGGCCAAAGCTGCTCCATTGCAGATCCTGCTTTCTCCACTGAACCCATTTCTACTGCGGTTGCCTCTATGTCTAGAGATCAACCTCGTCCAGATGTTTTCACTTCCTGGACTGAGACTGTAGCAGTTAATGATGATACTGATGGTGATGATGAAACAACTTGGTACTAATATGCCTCCTTTTGAATGAACACACTTTGTAGGTAAGCAGCATCTCAGTCTACCACCGGAGGGCGGTGTGCAATGAACTACATTACCCAGATGACACAACGCAGCTATATGGTGATTACCAGCTGTACTTAATTTAACATGTGGCAGCTGATTAATCTTATTTAAACTGTCCAGATGGCAGTGTAGGTGTGGCACACATATTTGCGATGCCCCGCTAAACGGTAAGACTTGAGAGTCAAACTACAAACTAGAAGTCCAAAAGAAGGCCCAGAGTATGAGAGCAAATTGAAAGGGCAACATATTCTAAATTCGTTTAAAGCCACACTAAAAAAGAAGAGTTAATGTGAAGAAATTCAAGTAATCATTTCAGTTCTGAACTGGAAGAGAGTTGAAATAAACATACATATTAAGATGAATAAGTACTTCATTTAAATATATTCTGAAGCAACGGCATAATTTTAAGTCATTTCAAGGAGGAAAGTAAAATATAACATTTATTTGAGTTTGGGAGATTGGTGTGACCATCTCAGCCCAAGTCTGTTCAATATTGAAGCCATTTTGAGGTCCTCGCAGTAGGTAGATGCCATTTTGGAGCTCCTTTCCTTTCTCTCCACCTCAAGATTTCCTCTCACCCCACCCGATTCAAACCCCACATCACATGAGTAGTGCAAGCATACAAAGTGTACACACACACACACACACACACACACACACACACACACACACTATATATTTAACAACAAGGGATATTATGACACACAAACTACAGTGGTGCTTGAAAGTTTGTGAACCCTTTAGAATTTTCTATATTTCTGCATAAATATGACCTAAAACATCATCAGATTTTCACACAAGTCCTAACAGTAGAAAAAGAGAACCCAGTTAAACAAATGAGACAAACATATTATACTTGGTCATTTATTTATTGAGGAAAATGATACAATATTACTGAGTGGCAAAAGTATGTGAACTTTTACTTTCAGCATCTGGTGTGACCCCCCCCTGTGCAGCAATAACTGCAACTAAACGTTTCCTGTTTACGTCGATCAGTCCTGCACACCGGCTTGAAGGAATTTTAGCCCATTCCTCCATACAGAACAGCTTCACTTCTGGGATGTTGGTGGGTTTCCTCACATTAGCTGCTCGCTTCAGGTCCTTCCACAA
This sequence comes from Ancistrus triradiatus, assembly GCA_025084515.1. Taxonomy (NCBI): domain Eukaryota; kingdom Metazoa; phylum Chordata; class Actinopteri; order Siluriformes; family Loricariidae; genus Ancistrus; species Ancistrus triradiatus. The sequence continues at coordinate 10,142 of JAJAGP010003471.1, forward strand.
CATTTCCATTGGATTGAGGTCAGGACTTTGACCTGGCCATTCCAAAACATGAACTTTATTCTTCTTTAACCATTTTTTGGTAGAACGACTTGTCTGCTTAGGGCTGTTGTCTTGCTGCATGACCCACCTTCTCTTGAGATTCAGTTCATGGTCAGATGTCCTGACATTTTCCTTTAGAATTCTCTGACATAATTCAGAATTCATTGTTCCATCAATGATGGCAAGCCTTCCTGGCCCAGATGCAGCAAAACGGACCCAAACCATGATACTACCACCACCATGTTTCACAGATGGGATAAGGTTCTTATGCTGGAATGCAGTGTTTTCCTTTCTCCAAACATAAACGCTTTTATTTTAAAAGACCAAAAATTTCTATTTTTGTCTCATCCTCCAAAAAACATTCTTCCAATACCCTTCTGGCTATCCACGTGATCTTTTAGCAACGGCAGACGAGCAGCAATTTCTTTTTTGGAGAGGCAGTGGCTTCTCCTTTGCAACCCTGCCTTGTCACACCATTGTTTGTTCATTTTCTCCTGATGGTGGACTCATGAACATTAACATAGCCATGTGAGAGAGGTCCTTCAGTTTTTGCTTAGAGTTACCCTGGGGTCCTTTTAACCTCGCCAGGTATTCATGCCTTGTTCTTGGACTGATGTTTGTTGGTCGACCACTCCTGGGGAGGGTAGCAATGGTCTTGAATTTGTACTCCATTTGTACACAATCTGTCTGACTGTGGATTGGTGGAGTCCAAACTTTTTAGAGATGGTTTTGTAACCTTTTCCAGCCTGATGAGCATCAACAACTGTGAGTTCTTCAGAAATCTGTTTTTTTTCCATGCCATGACACACTTCCACAAACGTGTTGTGAAGAGCAGACTTTGATAAATCCCTGTTCTTTAAATAAAACAGGGTGCCCACTCACACCTGATTGTCATCCCATTGATTGAATGATAATTTTCCCTCAGTAAATAAATGACCAAGTATAATATTTGTCTCATTTGTTTAATAGGGTTCTCGTTATCTACTTTTAGGACTTATTGGTCCTTATAGGTCATATTTATGCAGAAATATAGAAATTTCTAAATGGTTCCCAAACTTTCAAGCACCACTGTATATGTCCTAGATCTAAATACCATAAGGAAAGGTCCAACCTCTTTGGACCCTCCACATATGCTGGTTTTGCCTCTAGCACTCTGTGCTTGGGTTCAAATTGGTCACCTCATGACACTTTGTATGTATTATATGTTTATTCATGATGTGTTTGAAGGTGTATTCTGTTGTGGCAACCTCTTATTAAGATGTGTTTCTATTTGTATTAAAGTGAGAGATCAGTGAACTGACAGAAATCTCTGTCCACCCAAACCCAAAGTGTATAATATAATATGATAACAGTGTTACTAAAGTAACCTGTTCGTAGTTAAGTTGGTGAACATTATTTGTCACTGTTCTTTTGTAACCAACTGTAAACCTAAAATATGGGCAAAAGCTAAATATTTTTTGTAAGATGTCCAGTACATGTGGGAACTGATGTATTGAACTGTTCTGAACGATTCTTCCAAAAGCAAAGAGCTCGTGAGCACACAAGAACATAAACTTCTAGAATCTGCACCAAGTATTTTTATTCACATGCAAGACATATAATACAATCTTTATGACAAACACTTCATTTGTTGCTGCCCATGGAAATCAAAAATGTCCCATTCTCCAGATTTGAACATTGGCCTCTAGGGGGAATAATCAGCTAACCATGATCATGCCAAGGCCGAATGCTTTGTTTCTTATAGAATAACAGAACAATTAGTGTTAATGAAAGTCTGAAAAGGCACACGTGATACCAAAATATATGAATACCCAGGTTATCATTATTATTATTTTAGTCCATTCAGAGTTTGACCAATAGCTTAAATACTAGACTACCTACAACCATTATACTATGGCATTTACATTTTGACTTAAAAATTAAGCATTGAATTAAAAGTATTCTCATCTCCTTCATCTCCTGCTGGTGTCTCGCCTCTATGTTGCTTTCCAGTTTTATCCAACTCTGCTTTCACATTCACTGAAAATGAACAAGAATGAGTCATTTAATTACTGCATTATTGTATTTAGGTGGCACAGGGATTGGCAGCCGTCTCCCAAAAACCCTGAACTGGATTAAGCGGGTACGAAAATGAATGGTTATTGTATTACTTCTCTCAGTAATACACCTAAGGCTTCAGGTCTAAAGCTGATGAAGGTCAACAAAAACAGAACAGGTGAGAAAAAATAGATCTTTTATAAGGTCTGTTACACTGGTTTATTGTAATTGTTAGTTTTAAAGAACTTATGTAGGTAGAATGCAGGGTCAGGTAACTTGGCATAGTCTCAAAGATACACACATGCTTTAATCTGATATAGATTCAATAAATTTAATACACTATCCTCTTCAAAAACTAGTTTCTTTTATATCTTCATCTCTTGCACGTTCAAATATCAATATCAGAGAGTTGTTTAGCATCTCATTATAGATAATTACTGTTCATGAAGTTTTAGTTTTGTTTTGTTTTTATACTTGGTTGGGTATCAAATTGTATTTTTATTATACATAATAAATCACTTACTTGATGGGGGGGGGTTCTTCTGTGCAGTTCTTTCTTGCCTGTTGCTGTTGAATTGTGAGATTCTCCACTCACTAGGAAAGTTTAGAACATATCAGAATGAGAATGACAGACTTGTTTCTTTTGTCTGATTTTATCTTTGTTTCCTAGTTCTATATTTGTTTTCTGTAGCTCTTGATCATTGTTTGTCAGTGATGGTTGTGATGTGTCCTGTTTCAGCTTGGTGTCATTTAGATCATGTTCCAAGACCTTCCATTTGTGTTCTTCACCTCAGATTAATTCCTAAGAGTTTTTAATGTCTGTTTTTATTGTGAAATGATTAAAAGTAATTTACTGATTATTTAAATGGTTATGGTAAACATTTCTTGGTAAGGGAAGAAAAAAAAACAAGTCTGTATTGAAACACATTTTGTTAATCAGCTACAAAGACAGCCAAGTGCAGGTCTCTGATAAAGGCATGTGACAGCCTTACAAGAAGTGTCCATGTTACAATGCCCCGACTTACGACATGTTGATTTTATGATATGAATCTGATTTAAAAAAAAGCATAAATACACAATCAGCATAAACTGTATTCTGAATTTTCCAAGAGATGCCCAGTATACGCAGTTCTCACCGACACTTGGAGGAAGTCGGCAGTGCATGATGTTGGGAGTCACATGGCAGGATTGATGATTGTTGGGAAATGTAGGGAGGAAAAGCCGTGGTTGAGCAATAATTGTTTTTTGTTTTCTACTTTCAATACATCATTCAATAAATTACACGAAATATTCAATATTTTATTGTAAAGTAAGTTTTATGTTAAAGACTGCCCAACTGTAGTGGTGGTCGGGGTCATGTTTTAAATGTTTTACAGTGGTATGAAAAAGTTTGGGTACCCCTGATAATTTTCATGATTTTCCTTTATAAGTCATTGGTTGTTCGGATCAGCAATTTCAGTTAAATGTATCATATAGCAGATGAAAACAGTGATTTTTGAGAAGTGAAATGAAGTTTTCTAGGGTTTACAGAAAGTGGGCAATTACTATTCAAACAAAATGGTGGTTTCCGAGCATGGACAGCTCGCTTTAAATCACACCACAGATGTTCAATAATATTCAGGTCTGGGGACTGAGATGGCCATTCAAGAATGTTGTACTTGTTCTTCTACATGAATGCCTTAGTAGATTTTGAGCAGTGTTTAGGGTCGTTGCCTTGTTGAAGTATCCAGCCCCGGCGCAACTTCAACTTTGTCACTGATTCTTGAGCATTGTTCTCAAGAATCTGCTGATATTGACTGGAATCCAAGGGACCCTAAACTTTAACAAGATTCCCAGTACCTGCACTGGCCACACAGTCCCACAGCATGATGGAACCGCCACCAAATTTTACTGTGGGTAGCAAGTGTTTGTCTTGGAATGCTGTGTTCTTTTTCCGCCATGCATACCGCCCCTTATGTCCAAATAACTAAATTTTAGATTCATCTGTCCACAGCACTTTATTCCAAAATGAAGCTGGCTTGTCCAAATGTGCTGTAGCACACCTCAAGCGACTCTGTTTGTGGCGTGTCTGCAGAAAAGGCTTCTTCTGCATTACTCCCCCATACAGCCTCTCCTTGTGCAAAGTCAGCTAAATAGTTGAACGATGCACAGTGACACCATCTGCAGCAAGTTGATGTTGTAGGTCTTTGGAGGTGGTCTGTGGCTTGACTATGACTGCTGTCACCAGCCTTCGCCTCTGCCTATCTGAGATTTTTCTTGGTCTGCCACTTCGGGTCTTAACTAGAACTGTGCCTGTGGTCTTCCATTTCCTCACCATGTTCCTCACAGTGGAAACTGACAGCTGAAATCTCTGAGAGAGCTTTTTGTATCCTTCCCCTAAACCATGGTGTTGAACAAAGTTTGTTTTCAGGTCATTTGCGAGTTGTTTGAGGCTTCCATGTTGCCACTCTTCAGAAAAGATGCAAAGAGGAGAAAAACTTGCAACTGGAGACACTTTCTCATAATTGGATTCACCTGTGTATGTCGGTCAAGGGTCAATAAGCTTACAAAACAAATGTTGAGTTCCAATAATTAGTGCTAAAGGTATTCAAATGACAAGGGTGCCCAAATTTTCACCCGCCTAATTTTGTTTGAATCATTATTGCACACTTTCTGTAAATCCTATAAAACTCATTTTACTTCTCAAATATCACTGTGTTTGTCTGATATATGATATATTTAACTGAAATTATCAATGGTTTATAAAGGAACCAATGATTTATAAAGGAAAATCATGAAAATTATCAGGGGTGCCCAAACTTTTTCATACCACTGTAAATGTATTCTACACTTTACAATACTCTCCAGCACTTTGCAGTGATGTAGTGAGGAAAAGCCGTGGTCATGTTTAAACATGTTTAATGTTTACAAGCTGTGGTATGATATATATACAGTATATATTAAACTCCCTGATTTACGATCAATTTAACGTACAATGGATTTGTCGGAACTTATTCCCATCATAAATCGGGGAGCATCTGCACAAAATAATTAACTCTCTGCATAATTAAATGAAGTCTGAGCTGCACATGTATTTGATGATTTATACTTACTCTCTGGAGGCAGAATTTATCCTGATGGGACCTGATGGATTTGGATCAGTACTTTTCTTCAGTTCCTCCTCTTTAATTTTGTCCTTCTCCTGAAGCTGCTTGTCTTTGTCCCGAAGCTGCTTGTCTTTGTCCTGAAGCTGCTTGTCTTTGTCCTGAAGCTGTATGTCTTTGTCCTGAAGCTGCTTGTCTTTGTCCTGAAGCTGTATGTCTTTGTCCTGAAGCTGTATGTCTTTGTCCTGAAGCTGCTTGTCTTTGTCCTGAAGCTGCTTGTCTTTGTCCTGAAGCTGCTTGTCTTTGTCCTGAAGCTGCTTGTCTTTGTCCTGAAGCTGCTTGTCTTTGTCCTGAAGCTGCTTGTCTTTGTCCTGAAGCTGTATGTCTTTGTCCTGAAGCTGCTTGTCTTTGTCCTGAAGCTGCTTGTCTTTGTCCTGAAGCTGTTTGTCTTTCTCCAGAAGCTGTTTGTCTTTATTCTGAAGATGTTTTTCTTTGTCCATTTGCTGTGTCTCTCTCTCAGACACAAGTCTGCCTTCCTCTTCAACCAGAGAGATCGACATATCCTGTATTTGGCTGTCCTTTTCTTTTATATCCTGAACATGTAGACCAGTCCCTATTGCATATTCTCCATAGCCTAAAAACAATAACAATCAGTTAATAAATAGTTTTAAATTACTCTTAGAAAGACCATTTCCACAGATCCTCTCTGTCTAATAATATGATTTATTTATGCTGACACATTTATGAATAAAAGATTGTCGCTCTAAGTGCATTAACACAGGCTATCAGAAGTATAACTACCATTAAAGCAACTATACAGTCTAATGTAAATGTTTGATATGCTTTGTTAATTGTTTTGAATGGAAAGAGGGTCACACAGCTCGTGTAAGTAAGAAACTTAAACAGGATAATTCTGCTAATTTTACAAAACAATTAACAAGCCAGTAAAGCTCAAAACACCAGTGGATTGTGTGGAAGGTTGTCTAAACTTTTTCCAGTATGTTTAAAAATGTATGCATTAAATTTGCAGAAGTAAGTCATATGTTAACTTCTTATCATTCAGAAAATAAAGAAATCATGTAACTTGACCAGGGGCGTCTACTCAAAGTGACTCTGTTACAAAGTTCTGGTCTTGTTAACTTTGAATAAGGAAAATACAAATAGCAAACTGCAACCCCTCAGATTTAGATCATCTGCATGATGGAATCATTCTACAGAAAGAGTTTATTTTAACGAACAAAAAATTACCTGGTGAAATTGATGTTCCTCTGGATAACTTGAAGGAAATAAAACATGTCATGAGTAGATCCAATCAGAAACAGTATACAGTGGGGCAAAAAAGTATTTAGTCATCCACTGATTGTGTAAGTTCTCCTACTTAGAAAGATGAGAGAGGTCTGTAATTTTCATCATAGGTACACTTCAACTATGAGAGGCAAAATGAGAGAAAAAATCCAGGACATCACATTGTAGGATTTTTAAAGAATGTAATTGTAAATCATGGTGGGCAAATAAGTATTTTGGTCACCCCACAACAAGCAAAGATTTCTGGTTCACAGACGGGAACTTCTTCTTTAAGAAGATTCTTCGTCCTCCACTTGTAACTGATTAATGGCACCTGTTTGACCCGTGATCTGTATAAAAGAAAACCTGTCACGCCTCAACTGTCAGACTCCAAACTCAGCCATGGTCAAAAAACCAAAGGCTGTAGAAGGACACCAGGAAGAAATTGTAGACCTGCACCAGGCTGGGAGGAGTGGAACTACAATAGGCAAAGATGTTGGGTGAATAAATCAACTGTTGGGAGCAATTGTAAGAAAATGGACGGACATATTAAGACCATTGATAATCTCCGTGAGCTGGGGGCGAAAGCAAGACAACATCCATGGGTCAAAATGATTCATGAGGAACATGAGCAAAACTTCCAGAACTACATGGAGGAACCTGAGTTGAATGACCTGCAGAGAGCTGGGACCAAGTAACAAAGGCTACCATCAGTAACACTACGCCGAGAGGGACTCAGATCCTGCAGTGTCAGGCATGTCCCCCTTGCTTAAGCCAGTACATGTCCAGGCCCATCTGAAGTTTGCCAGAGAGCATATGAATGATCCAGAAGAGGATTGGGAGAATATCATGTGGTCAGATGAAACCAAAATATAACTTTTTGGTAAAAACTCAACTGGAGGAAAAAGGATGCTGAGTTGCATCCAAAGAACACCATACCTACTGGGAAGCATGGGGGTGGAAAAATCATGCTTTGGGGATGTTTTTCTGCAAAAGGGACAGGACGACTGATCCATGTTAAGGGAAGAATGAACGGGGCCATGTATTGTGAGATTTTAAGCCAAAACCTCTTTCCATCAGTGAGAGCATTGAAGATGGAACGTGGTTGGGTCTTCCAGCGTAACAATGATCCCAAACACACCGCTCAGGCAATGATGGAGTGGCTCCGTAAAAAGCATTTCAAGGTCCTGGAGTAGCCTAGCCAGTCTCCAGACCTCAGCCCCATATAAAATGTGTGGAGGGAGTTGAAAGTCTGTGTTGCCTCAAAACATCACTGCTTTAGAGGAGATCTGCATGGAGGAATGGGCCAAAATACCAGCTACAGTGTGTGCAAATCTGGTGAAGACTTACAGGAAACGTTTGACCTCTGTCATTGCCAACAAAGGTTATGTTACAAAGTATTGAGTTGAACTTTTGTTATTGACTAAATACTTATTTTCCACCATAATTTAATTAAATTCCTTAAAAATCCTTCAATGTGATTTCATGGATTTTTTTTTTCTCATTTTGCCTCTCATAGTTAAAGTGTACCTATGATGAAAATTACAGACCTCTCTCATTTTTCTAAGTAGGAGAACTTGCACAATCAGTGGCTGACTAAATACTTTTTTACCCTACTGTATACAAGATGAATTATCTTCATGAATAATGTGCAGTGTTTATTTACAGAAGAAGGCAAAATATCTTTTATGTAGTCTGTAGCTTTGTTCAGTGATTCATCATTCTTAGAGCATCGCAGTAATCCCTGATCTTCATAGAACAGACAGTCGACTGTGATCGTATTCGGTCTGGTTACACATCTGCTGCTGTCTGGTACAGTTTTATCAGGATTAAATGTGTGATGAAGCCCCACAAAAACTACAGGCTTGGAGTCTAAAGACAACATGAGAGAGATTTACTTATTATATGCAATACATGTATTTAAAATATAATGAATCTAAAAGTTTATTAATACGTGCTGCTTGAAGCTTTTTCAGTCCTGCTTCAATGTCAGTTCCAGCTCGTGAAACAATGGTGCAGAAAACCAGAATGAAATCACTCTCCTGCTCTGTAGCCACCTCTTTCAGATCGATTTGCATTCTAAGACGATCCATGAAGTCCTTTTCAGAATTAAATGTTTTTCCAGTTACAAGAATGAAAGACTTTCCTGAAATAAGAATACAGATTATTGGTAATTATTTAAAAAGAATCAACATATCATGACAAGAGTCACAGTGGAGACCAGTTACATTTTCACTGAAAAAATCCCAGCTATGCTGCCTATATAGTCATTCATTCATTTCATACCAGCTTAACCTAATTTAGATTGTTGGGAGCCAAGGTCTAACTGGCAGCACAGGTATCAAGGCGGGAACCAACCCTAGACAGGGCTTCAGTCCATCACAGGGCATGCACACACTCCCTCAGACTGGGACACTTTAAATACACCAATTGACCTACAGCATGTCTTTGGAATGTGAGGGGCATCTCAGCATACACAGGGAGAACATGCCAACTCCACATGGTTCTCACAGAAATGTAATTCCATTGAATTTAATACTCACCTTTCTTTTTGGTCTCTTGTTTTGTATTTCTGTTTTCACCCTGTGGAAGTGATCAAGACTGTAAAAAAGACTCATGCATGCCATAACTTATGTACCTCTATTACACCATCTGTCCAGCAGAGGGAACTGTTCAGCTCAGATTCATTTTGTTAGCCAACCTATACTTTTTTCCAGTTTGAGACCTTGTCCAGTTTCACTTCAGGGTTTTAGAGGAGAAGCACAGGAGCATAGTTGCACATTATCTTCTTTGTCCACTGCCATTCATGTTTATTTTGGATAAAAGTATAATATTGATCTTTATGAGCTACAGTCCTCAAGAAGGCTTAATTCAGTAACAGTGAATTTTTTTTACCCAGTAACTTTAGTAACAGACACTCGCAGCACCATATATGTTTTAATTTTCCAATTCTTTATAATCGGGGCTTTATATAATATGATTGGCCGATGAGACGCTAAATTCCTTTGGTCATTCATGAACATGAAAATTTGAAAAATTAGTGTTTCATGCTCAAATTAAGAGTTTTAAAGACCTCCGCATCAAGATATCTTAAGCTCCAGACCTAATCCCTGTTAAAAACCGAATGAGCTGAGGAGAGGGCCTAGGAAAGATAAAAGTAAGAGCTGATATAGAAAGAAAATGTTCTAGAGTTAATTTAATTTAAAGGAAGTCTGTACTCACCAGAGAGACATGGCCACCTGCAAATAAATAAAGAATTCTGACATTACAGAAAATCCTCAGTAATAACGTTTTAATGTTCATTAACTGGGAATTATCTCTAAACATTCAGTAGCTCTACTGGCATTCTTCTCTGGACCAGTTCAATATATTCCATCATAGTTTCATTATGGACCTGAGATCTGTACTGATGCTGACTTTCAAAATCTTTCAAAAAGGGTCGCAGGGAGCCAGGTCCTATCGATCAGCACCTGTCACAAGGCAGGAAACCATCCCTAGACAAGGCTGTAATCCATTGCAGGACACTCACACTGGGACATTTTAAAAACACCAACTGACCTAACACGCCTTTAGAATGTGAGCGGCAACCCATGCATACATGGGGAGAACATGTAAACTTCACAAGATCCTCACAGAAATGTAACGGTGTTTAATACTCACCAATGTGTTTAATACTCACCTTCTAACTTGTTACTTTTTTTTGTCTTTTGTTTTGTACCTCTGTTTTCACCCTGTGGAAGTGACTAAAACTGTATAAAGGACTCATGCAATCCATAACTTATGTACCTCTATTACACCATCTGTCCAGCAGAGGGAACTGTTCAGCTCATATTCATTTTGTTAGCTATGTTATGCTGTCATGCTGTTCATCATGTGGAACCAGTACAATTTAATTAAAAAGACGTCTGTACTCACCAGAGACACATAGACACCTGTAAATAAAGGTAAATAAATACAGAATTCTGAGATTACAGTAAATTCCTAGTCATAACTTTTTATTGTTCATTAACTGAGAAGTATCTCTAAACATTCGGTAGATCTATGGCCATTCTTCACTGGACCAGTTCAATATATTCTATCAAAATTTCTGTTCCATTCTGAGACCTTTCTCAAATTGTTCCAAAATGTTCCAAAAAGCTGCCCACATGATCATATAATATAGGATCTTCAATTAATGCAATACCCATACTTGCCAGTGACAGAAACAGAGTCTCAACATGTCGCTAGGTTTAATTTCTCCAGCAATACGTGCTGCATAAATTTTGTAGTACTGTATATTGTCATGATAACTCTTACCTGGACTTTTTTTTTTAAAGATCTTCAATCCCTGTGGAAGTGAAAAATAAAGTGTAAATGCATTGAGCTAAACTTTAATATATCCATTAAGAAAAAGTAGGAAGTAACCATGACCATACTTACAGAGTTTGGGGAAACTGTGTAAACCAACAAAATGTAACATAACATTACTAAACATTAATTTACATTTTGAAAACTCATAAATAAGATTTACTGTGCTTTCATCTCCATGAAGATATAATATTCAGGCTTTATATGCTTCATGTATTTGTTATATAATAATTATAGATTCATCAATAGCAATAATGTGCTTATGTACTCGAATGCAGTAACGTGTGAAACCATGTGATATCAGTCTAGTGTACAGTGCAGAGTCTGTCCAGTGTCTCGTATTAGCTTAACTTAGAATTGAACTTAAAATTAGTTTAGACATGAATTTCACAATCGAAAGGGTTTCTGTCGCTCACACCCAAATGAAGCAACATCAGGTGTATTTGCGGAAATGCTTCAAACTTTGGGATTTGCTAAAATAAATGTCCATGTACCGCTTGGTGATTTTTCATGAATTGCACAAATGCTTTAGCTGGCAGTGACTGTTGTTTACTTTGTTTTCTGTACATGTAATTAATTTATTACATGTATATGAAATAATTAATTTTACAACATGAGCTGACTTATACTCTGATCGCTTAACATTATATTACACATTTTATTATCTGAGTTTCAAAACGTACTGATACTCGGACAAAATTTGTATTAACGCATAATAATAAGACATAATTTCTAGGATTGCAACAATGCTCTCTGCTCACGATTCGGTTCACAATGTTGAGTTTACGATTTCATTTTCTCACAATTATTGATTTTACATTCAATAAAAGGCATTCCTTTTTTATTTCATTTCTAAACAGTAATATAAATAACTAAGTGCTATATTAAATTGAAAATGAGACCCTGTTACCATGCCCAGTTTGTCAAACACCTTTTTGTGTCAATTGTGTGTGAAAATATCTGCACAATTATCTTTCAACATCCCAAATAACTTCAGTTTCCATGACCCAATTACCCCAAAATGAGAAAGAAATGCCGTATATGATGGTTCAAAGAACGCAACGACGTGATAAGCTACGAATACACAAAACGCACATGAGATCTCCTTGATTATATCGTGACATTTTGCACCATGATGCATCGTGATACCCCTAAAAATGTATTCATTCACAGCCCTAATTACAATACATTTACAGTGGATCTTATGCATATAATTATTTGGATTCAATTTACATCTTAATTTATATATATTTTGCAATCATCATGAAGAGTTTGTGCAAATGAACCATCTAAACTTTTAAATGGTAAAGTTGTAAATTTATTTCTGTGTTTTGATAAAATACCACTGTACAGTATAAAGGTTCTGTAATGCTGAGATCAGGAACACTTACCGATTTCAACTTTAAATCTAAGCCTCTCTGTTCTGTCTCCATCAGAGACCTGACAGCAGTAAATTCCTTCATCTGACTCTGAGCAGTTCCTCAGCTGTAAGGAGACGTTTCCTTTCTTCAGCTCTTCTCTGTCCAGACTCACTCTACCCTCATAGTTTTTTCCCTTACTCACCTGTCTGTCCTTATAGTGGCAAACACTCTCGGACTCCTTAAACCACTGAATCTCCAAACCAACAGCACTGATTTCAGGAGAGAGGTAACATGGGAGAATAGCAGCAGAAGTAAAAGGATAGTGCTGTGTAACACTGGGGGCAAATAGTTGAAATTCATCTGTGTAGGAAAGGAGAGAGACAGTTAAACATTTAGTATCATAATGATAGAAGTAATACAAAATATGAATAAACCTTGGGTCTTACTGTTGCTTTGAGTTGTCATGCTAATCGTTTTTGTGTCGGTTCAAACTAGTAAACTGCTACAGAGAGAGAGGGAGAGAGATTAAAGTGCACACTAAAAATTTAACATTTGGACACACCTACTCAGTAGAGGTACACAGACCTGTACATGCATGTAATTAGGTACAGTGCCTAGCCACAGCTACAGTGGGGCAAAAAAGTATTTAGTCCGCCACTGATTGTGCAAGTTCTCCTACTTAGAAAGATGAGAGAGGTTTGTAATATTCATCATAGCTACACTTCAACTATGAGAGACAAAATGAGAAAAAAAATCCAGAAAATCACATT
>JAJAGP010003471.1:23162-72972 GCA_025084515.1 Ancistrus triradiatus
TTGAGTTTGGAGTCTGACTGTTTGAGGCTGTGGACAGGTGTCTTTTATATAGATAATGAAGTCAAACAGATGCCATTAATACAGGTAACGAGTGGAGGACAGAAGAGCTTCTTAAAGAAGATGTTACAGGTCTGTGAGAGTCAGAAATCTTGCTTGTTTGTGATCTTGCTGACCAAATACTTATTTTCCACCATGATTTACAATTAAATTATTTTGAAAACCTACAATGTGATTTCCTGGATTTTTTTTTTTCTTTCTCATTTTGTCTCTCATAGCTGAAGTGTACCTATGATGAAAATTACAAACCGCTCTCATCTTTCTAAGTAGGAGAACTTGCACAATCAGTGGCTGACTAAATACTGTTTTGCTCCACTGTGTACGTTTGTCACACAGGGGCCCCATTGATCTGGTTTTGCTACAACAGACCTTATCAGCCTGGCACAATTGGGGACAACCATCACCTTTGCAGAGGCTGTACATGAACCATAATTTCTCAGTTGGTGGTTCGTAACATCGCAACAGAACATACAGGAGGTCAAAATCCAAGTAAGGTTTTATTTCCTACTTTAGATCATCTAACGGGGTTTATGTCAGAGAACAAAAGTAACAAGCTCACTGTGAAGTAAACACACTGATCTCATGCTACACACACACTTTGTCTTTCTATTACTGATGGGACTTTGCACTCACACAATATTACTGTAGCTAAGTAATGCTACACGTGGCTCTACATTGAACCTAATGCCAAAAAAATAATTATTTTCCCTCTGGGGACTAGCAAAATGTCACAAAAGCAGGACGACTGTTCCACTGTTTCAGATTTAGAATTAAAGGATTGAGAACATTTTGGCTGGTTAAAATTTTGCAGAAGAGGTTTAACTGGTTAGGATAGTTTGAGTGTAGGCTTGCCAGTTTGGGTGTGTGCAGCCTGAAATACGCACTCTGCCCTTTGTGGTATTCACGTGATAGCCGAGCAAATAGGACTCATATACGCACCATCATAATTGTGCCAGTTTTATGACAGCAGCGCCAGTACAAAGGTCTATTGCAGCATGATTTCCAGCTGTAATCATTGTGAAGACTTTATAAATCCACCAATAGAGTTACAGAAAATGCATGTGGACTCACTGGATTCACCAGGATTTCAGTACGAATAACGTATAACACTAAAACAATGTCTTTATCGAAATAACATTTGTGTCATATCTACTATCTACGTACCAACAGTAGCACAGATTTTTTTTTTTTTTACTAAGCATAAGTCCATAATATATGACTGAATAAGTCCATTACCTTTGCTCTAAACGCTTGCTTCCCGATCTGAAGTGTGTCCACGTTGTATAGCAGATCTCTGACTTATGACTGGTGAAGCGTTCGGTCGTTACACGTACACATTGCACTTTCTCTTTCCACTCCACTGCGGCTCTTCGGATTGGATAATTCCTCTGTTAGACATCTGTCTAATATAACTCTGCTTCTCTTCTTGGCAAGCATAACGCTGTGTCAGATCTTGAAACACTTCCCCATAAAACTTTTGCTTATACAGTCGGTACAATTGGTAAGGTAGCCAAAGTTCTTCAAACCTTTTCAGCATGATTTTTTTTACAACTGAATCATTAATATTTTTATTAATGGTTGAATTCTTCAATTAGGGGAGCTTGTACATCCCCAGGTTATAAATTCACGCTAGAAATATGTTATTACAAAATAAACAGCTTAGGTATTAAATTATTATTTATTGCATCACCAAAAAACGTATGCACCAAAATCATTAGGATATCCATTAAAAAAAAAGTTTTACAAATTAATAATTGACCTTGTCCCCAACCCAGACTTTAAGACTTCCAATGCATTTTATAATAAAGTTATTAAAAGTGAGTAAGTTATTAAATAACCACAGTGTTTTTATTTCTATTGTTGTACATTTTTAAACAATATACCGTATTAATTCTATATATGTTCAGTTGTCATATCATTAATTCTTTTCTTTTTAAAGCATGTACAGTGGGGCAAAAAAGTATTTAGTCAGCCACTGATTGTACAAGTTCTCCTTCTTAGAAAGATGAGAGAGGTCTGCAATTTACATCATAGGTACACTTCAACTATGAGAGACACAATGAGAAAAAAATATCCAGGAAATCACATTCACTCAAAAAAAGGGTTTTGAGTGGCTGTTGGTTCTACATAATGAAAAAATGCTGGTATGACGTGTTAATTATGTTTTGCATCTAAACATAAATGCATAGTGTTTCTTTAACTCAAATAAACAGGCTTTTCATCATTACATCATATTTCTTGTACTCATAACTCAATACAACTGCTTTATATCTTTGAATCTACTTGGTGTAATCACTTCAGGTGGACTAAGCTCAATATGACGCAACAGAACGGGCGTTTTTAGTAGGTATAAGTTAGGTATACAGGTTAGGGGTGCCCGAGACACATTCCAGTGAATTCCCTACGGATTAAATGTGGAGTGAGTGTTGTGTGGTGGCTAGCTAATGTGCTAATTAACTAACTAGCTGGTTCAAATCTGAAGCAATTGTTCTCTTCCTAGAAAATTAAGAAAATGTCTTAAATGTGTTTAGAGTGGACGTGATGCACTGGATGTGATGTAGCTTGTTCAGTAGATAAGATGTAGATTAAGCATTCAGTTAGCTAAAGTCTGAAGAGAACTAGTTGCTTTTCGTTTTGGCGCTTAGGTTATACACATTCTAAAAACAAAGCAATTTCACTGCAACATTCGTATTAATAAGGAGGCTGTGTACACAATGGTTTTGCGACCATAATCTGAAACAACTAATGAGGATAAATCAGTTTGCTATGTTATATTAGGAAAAAAAACAACAATTTACAACCAGTGCTTTCAGGCAAACTGTTGCTCGTTTTTTCTTTCAGAAGTTAAAAAGAAGGACAATGAGCAGACATTGAAAGTGCTAATGTTTATAGGTAAGCACAGAGTTTGAGCGGATTACAACAGTCCCTGTCACGGTTCTTTTCCAGGTTGGATCTGCACTCTGCAAGCTAAAAGTGTTTGCCAAAAGACGAGGAGTCCAAGGATGAAAGGATGAAAGATTATTCAACTCATGACAGCCATTGCACATGTACTCATGCTTGCATTCAAATATTATTTAGCTTGGAAGTAGGAGTGTGGAATGTAGGAGAGAAGATGTAGAAATGGGTAGTGAGGTATAAAGATGGTGTAGGTAAAAGAGAACAAGCTGCAAATGGGGAAGGACAAATGAGCAGGAAAGTAAAAAAAATGCTTTTGGGAGTGAATATGGTAGGAAACAATATAATGCACAGGGAACCTGGAAAAGAAGGATGCTCATTATGACCAGTTAAATTAAGACAGCTTACAGTTTAAAAAAAAAGTACAATAGGGTTTTGTTACAAAACACTAACAGATTACTCTTCCCATGCTTAGACTGACAACATCGAACTTAAAAGAGAATCAATCCTCAGAGCTCTGTCTCTCTACTTGAATGAAGAACTGGATAATCTCATTTGTGAACATATGGTTAGTAAATGTGTTGAATTACTTGTCGAATACAATATATTGCCAAAAGTATTCGCTCGCCTGCCTTGCGCTTGGTGATGTAAGGCCTGGATGGAGCTGCTCGGCTATGGAAACCCATTCCATGAAGCTCTCTACACGCTGTTCTTGAGCTAATCTGAAGGCCACATGAAGTTTGGAGGTCTGTAGTGAGCCGCTGACCCCGCTCTGTCATTTTATATTGACAGAGTGAGTTGCTGTTGTTCCCAGTTGCTTCCACTTTGTTTTAATACCTCTGTCAGTTGACTGTGGAATATTTAGTAGTGAGGAAATTTCACAGTGTCTGGACTTGTTGCAGAAGTGGCATCCTATGTCATGGTACCACCTGAAAGCGACCCATTTTTTCACTAATGTTTGCAGAAGCAGTCTGTATGCTTAAGTGTTTGGTTTTATATACCTGTGGCCATAGAAGTGATTGGAACATGAGTTCAGTCATTTGGATGGGTGAGCGAATATTTTGGCAATATAGTGTATGTTTGAAAACTCTTAAATGGAAATTTGTGTACTATGAAGGAGTGATTTCTGTTTAACTTTTTCTTTTACTCTGGATTTCTGATGTGGCCGCTTTTCATCAGGGAACCGAGGAGACTGTCTTGGGGATCTATGCAACCAGAGTTGAGGGAGCTGAAGCCATGGACATCACTGCAGATGTTCGAGTGGTAATCGAAGGTGTAGTGGTTCTGGAAGACCATGCATTTTTGAGGAAGTCCAGAAACTTTCATTTCAACTTCATGGAATGTGTTTTACCTGCAGGTGATTATAATATTTAATTTTAAAAATGTCATTGTACTGGCATTTAAGTTTAAAGTATTGTACTTTTCTGTATATATTTTTTCTAAATACAGCTTTTGTGCATTTGTTATCTGTGTTCTGTTTATTTCTCAGCACCCCCACACCACTAAGGCTTAACACATGCTTAACCTGTGATGTGGTTTGAATTTAAAAATTTTGTGTAGAGGTAACATAATTCAATTAGAGGCAACCACTGTCCACAATCACATTATGTAGATCTAATGAAAGTGCTTTGGGTTGGATGAACACAAGAAAAATGTATATACACGTGTGTGTGTGTGTGTGTGTGTGTGTGTGTGTGTGTGTGTGTGTGTGTGTGTGTGTGTGTGTGTGTGTATATATATATATATATATATATTTGGTCAGCAAGATCACAAACAAGCAAGATTTCTGGCTCTCACAGATCTATAACTTCTTCTTTAAGAAGTTCTTCTGTCCTCCATTTGTTACTTGTATTAATGGCACCTGCTGGACCTCGTTATTTGTATAAAAAACACCTGTCCACAGCCTCAAACAGTCAGACTCCAAACTCAACCATGGCCAAGACCAAAGAGCTGTCGAAGGACACCAGGAAGAAAATTGTAGACCGGCTGGGAAGAGTGAATCTACAATAGGCAAGTAGTTGGTGTGAATAAATCAACTGTGGGAGCAATTGAAAGAAAATGTAAGACATACAAGACCGTTGATAATCTCCCTCGATCTGGAGCCCCACGCAAGATCTCATCCCATGGGGTCAAAATGATCATGGGAACGGTGAGCAAAAATCCCAGATTTACACGGAGGGACCTGATGAATGACCTGCAGAGAGCTGGGAACAAAGTAACAAAGGCTACCATCAGTAACACACTACGCCGAGAGGGACCCAGATCCTGCAGTGCCAGGCGTGCCCCCCTGGTTTAGCCAGTACATATTCAGGCCCGTCTGAAATTTGTCAGAGAGCATCAGGATGATCCAGAAGAGGACTGGGAGAATATCATGTGGTCAGATGAAACCAAAATAAAACTTGTTGGTAAAAACTCAACTCGTCATGTTTGGAGGAAGAAGAATGCTGAGTTGTATCACAAGAACACCATACCTACTGTGAAGCATGGGGGTTTAGACATCATGTTTTGGGGCTGTTTTTCTGCAAAGGGGACAGGACGGCTGATCCATGTTAAGGGAAGAATGAACGGGGCCATGTATCATGAGATTTTAAGCCAAAACCTTCTTCCATCAGTGAGAGCATTGAAGATGGAATGTGGCTGGGTCTTCCAGCATGACAATGATCCCAAACACACTGCTCGGGCAACGAAGGAGTGGCTCCGTAAACAGCATTTCAAGGTCCTGGAGTAGCCTAGCCAGTCTCCAGACCTCAACCCCATAGATAATTTGTGGAGGGAGTTGAAAGTCCGTGTTGCCCTGCTCTAGAGGAGATATGCATGGAGGAATGGGCCAAAATACCAGCTACAGTGTGTGCCAACCTGATGAAGACTTACAGGAAACGTTTGACCTCTGTCATTGCCAACAGTTACAGGCTTGTTGCCCAGACTACCACTGTTGGACCTTTGTAATGGGTGCCTGCTGAATCCTGTACATGTTCTGCATATCTGGTTGTTGTTTTTTTTCTATTGTTGCCAGGTTAAGCATAATAAGGCCTTCAAGGGTGTGCTGTTACCTTGGAAAAAATAACTCCCCAACCAGAAACGCCACACCCCGTCCTGCTTTCTTGTTGTTATTATTATTTGTTCATTTACAAAGGTCTCCAGGAGACAGCTGCAGAACTGCCCTTCATTATTCATGCTGTGGAAATGAACCCCTAAGGAATTGTTGACTGTTGTTGTCACACTGCAGCACAGGGACAAACAAGGAGTGCTAAACAGAGTCAAGTAATATATTTATTAATTTTCGTGAAGGAAAAACTGTTGGAAGAAAGAACATTAGCCTGTCATCAGTCATAATCTGGAAACTGAACAACTTCATGATTTATATGAAGTTCACACAGCATAAAAAAGTGGCACAAATAATCTTCTCGGCAAACCGTTTACATATATATATATATATATATATATATATATGTATGTATGTGTATATATATATATATGTTATCGTATTACTGTGACTTGTATTAGACAACTGCCTGAACTGCTTCACGCTCTGAATCTGTTGCGCATGCGCAAAAGCACCGCTTCACCTGACCCGCTCGTCCTGAGGTAAACAGTAACAGGCACTTCTTGCCAACGTTAAAACAGCGCGTTATTTTGACTCTGCCACTTCGTTGGTTTGCGTCCTCAGTATCTTTAAACTCCGCGTTTAAGCTTTTTATTTCCTTTGACGCTGCAGGCACGTCCTCATGTGGCATCCGCAAAGCCCCCACCCCGCAATTGATTTACCCAAAACCATAGGGTTAATTAGTACATTACTAGTACAAACACATTACATGTGTTTCGATATTTAGACTTTGCTCGAATGGATAATTGGCGATTGCCATTATCCTAATACAACTAAACATAATGCAAAAGCAAACAGGGTACTGTTTAGGTGTAAATGCTGATTTTCTCAGCCCCATATCAAAGACATTTACACGATGGTGACCAAACTGATGCTGTTATTCAGCTATCTAACATGGCTGGTATGGAAATTTAAGAATTTGCATACCTAACTTAAAAACAAAAAGACACACTGATACCTCTGTTGGTCCAATCAATTGTTTTTTAATCATAATAACTGTACTTAATTCAAAAGTGTTTTCTGCTTACTTATTGCTTCAGTTCACCATTAGACAAAAAACCCAAAACACCACATGAAGGGACTAAATTACAAATGCACCGATGAACACGCGAGGCAAAACTCCGATAATAAGTGCTTCTGTTTTTTAGATTCAAGTCAACATAAGGCAACTAACAGAGTACCTGAGAAAGCAAATCATCTGCGATGAATTGCTGGAAATTTATTTAACATTATACAGAGCAGCAGACTGGATAGGCAGCGTACTAGGTCAGTGGAAGTTCGCCCTGTGAAAGAGCACCTCAACAAAGAGCTGGAACACTCTGAGTACACCCACAACTTAAGAAAGGAGCATTCGGCTTGTAAACATCTTTACAGATTCATGTTTTAAGGAGCATGGTGAGGGATCCGTTATCGGTAGGGCCCTACCTAATTCACAGCCTTTTCCAGTGTAATAGACAGCATCGGGATTGCTGTGAAATTCACAATTTAAACATGATCTGGCGGTTTCCGCTTAGTGATTTGACATTTTTCATTCATGTAGCAGTGTTTTACATTTATTTCATTTGCATTTGCATTTACATTTACACCATTTAGCAGACGCCCTTATTCAGAGCGACTTACAAATTGTACAATCTTACAGTCCAAGCAATTATGGGTTAAGGGCCTTGCTCAAGGACCCAACACTGGCAGCTTGGCACTAGGTGGGATTTGCAAGGATACCTAGTATTAGGTTCATTGATCCATAGTCCAGTACCTTAACCACTCGGCTAACTAGTATTGGGTTCATTGGTTAATTTGCACTAAGAGGCAGTCCTAGCAAAATGGCGAATTTTGCACCCCTGCCGCCAGGTGCATCCCCTTTCGTGTGCACAACATCACTGGCTCAAAATGGAGGCGATCTGCCTTTACTTATATTCACTAGAAGAACTTGCATCTGGCGAATTCAGCACAGTAGGGGATTACCTCCGTTTTCTATCCAAATACGCTGTGAGCAAGCACAACGGGCATTACATCTGGCGGCAGGGGTAACGACTTTGGCACAACACCTCCTGGAGCTTGAAACGGCAATATAAGACCATGCAGCCTAGCACCATCGATGGATGTTCAAGGCTTACATTCAACCATTAAGGTGGGCTAATGTGGCACTTTTCTCGAAAAATCTGTAAAAATTGGGCACATTTCTCGGCGAGTTTAGTAGGGCTCTTATTATTGCCATTATAAGGTACAATGATTTCTTTCCATGGCTGTATAATAACCAACGTGTAACAATGATTCAAGCCCTCCGGGCTACAGCCCCACCTGCTTGGTAGGAAGGAGAAGGCAGGGGGAGCTAAACAACCCGGAGGGCTTGCATCATCGTTACACAACGATTATTGGTGGGAACACTTTTTAATGATGATGATCCCATATTTTTTAATGGTAATCCCAGATATAAAACATAAACTGATAAAATTATGGCTAGGTGAATGCTAGAGTGTTGTCATTATAGCTTCGGTAAATATTGAACCTTTATTGGTAGTTCTGTTGTAGATGGCCCAGGATCTCACCACAAACCAGTATGCCATGGAATGCCGTTTTATAAGCTCTTTTATGACAAGTTTTAATTAATGCCTGCTTCATGTGTATAGGAATTGCTATCATGACCAAAAAAAGAAAACAATCACTCAGTTCTGCAGCAGCAGGATGCTAATGAAGCTGTATTGAATGGTCACCGGCTGTGACAAACCTCCAACTAGCAACAACAATGGTATTGACAGCATGGACAGCAAGGTCTAGGGTCTTCTTCTCTGATTAAACTGGTGTTTTCAGAATCTCTGTTGTTTTCCCCTAAAGAAAGTAGTAAATATAAATTGTAACAATACTGCATGAAGCATGTGACAGTGTGCAGGATGACGGCAGTCACAAACAGTGAGCTGGTTTGGTTGTAAATCGTACCTGTCCATGATGATGATGATCTCTTTTTCTGAAAAGCAAAAACATTCTGTCACATTCAGTGTAGCCAGTTATACCATGGTATTGTGTGCATGCATAATTAAGTACCTGTGACTTTAACACCGCTATCGCTTTGGTGACAGCAGTATTGTTTTTCTCACAACTCAGTAATCCCTGATCTTCATTGAACAGACAGTCGACTGCAGTCGTGTTATTTCGTTTGACGAATCTGCTGCTGTCTGGTAAAACAGCGTTTGGATCGAATGTAGTGTGCAACAGCACCAGAACAGCTGGTTTACCTGTACATAACATAGTTTTAGATAAAAACTGACACGTTTGGACTACTATAAATGTAACTATTATCTATAATCATGATCATGCAGTTGCTTACATGAGAGAACATTCAGTTTTTGCTCAGCCGATTCAATGTCGGTGCCAATTCGAGAAGCAATGGGGCAGAGAGCCAGAATGACATCACAGTCTTGCTCTGTTTGGACCCTTTTCAGACGTCGTTCCCTTGTTTGGACAGCTTTTATGAATTCCTCGTAAGCGTTTATCTCTTTTCCAATAATCTTGACATAATATTTCACTGTAAGGATATTATCAGCGTTAAATGGCTTCCATAATTAAGTAGAAAGTTCCTTATTTGCTTTACCAATCATGTACACTCAGGTTCGGGGGCACCCTTAGTCCTAGAATATATTTCTGAATCTTTAACAAACCAGTTGCTTAATATAGATAAATTACACAAAACACACGATCCTTTGGAAAGGTGGCCAAACTTTTGAACGTGCCACATTTCAACTTTATTTGTTCCAGCATATCCTAAAATGGTTAGCGCTGTCACCTAAAAGCCCCAGGGACCCACATTTGAGTCTTGGCTCAAGTGCTGTCTGAGTGGAATTGGCATGTTCTCCCTGTGTCTCTGTGGGTTTCCTCCAGGTACTTTCCTTTTCTTCCCACATTCCAAAGTCTGACGAAATTTATGCCAATTTCCACGGAACAAATTTAATTAATAAATAGATATATATATTTTTTGTATTCACGTCTATTTTTAAGGTTGTGTTTAAAGTTTTTTTGTTTAGCTACAGTTTTTGTTTGCTTATTAGTATATTGTTTATGGTGTTTATTTGCATTTATTTATTTATATATTGTATTATTTAAAACCATGGTTGCCAACATGGGTTCTGGGACATGCCAAACATCACAGGGGGTGTACAAGGGTTTTTCTGCTCTGAGGTGCCAAAATACAATTTGGATTTTTTCAAAATACAATTTGTACATGTTAAATAAAATTAAAATAACACACTCACTGGAAAAAAATCTGGATAGAAAATTCCTTAAAATATAACGTTTAATTTTTAACTAAATGTTTAGCTGTCTTGAAAAGCAAAAATCAGCCAAAATGAAAAGGGGGAAACAAAACTAGAACTGGAACCCAAGAGAAAAGGAAAAAAAGTTATAATGTAAGTTTTATAGATTTATAGTGAATCACTTTATTTTGGTCTGTGTGTGCGGGTAGGCAAAACTTTTCTTAGATACTAATAGGGGGCGGCTCCAAAGAAAAACGTTTGGCAATCACTGCTGTAAAATACTATAGATTTTTAATGGACAGTAATCTGGATTTTTTTGTGTTTAGTGTACCATAGATATTTTCATTTTTCTTTCTTTTTTCCTGTCTTTCCTTCTTTACTTAAAAAGATGGTACTAGTTTTTTGTTTAAGTATATTTGTATTATGTAATTCATGTATATATTTATTAATCAAGATATACTGTGGTTTATAACACAAAAAATAATCCAAATTAGATCTCTCTTTTATTTTACTTCAGTGTGTGTGTGCCCATATTTATATTACTTTGTAGGGACCAAATGTCCCCCAAGCATGAAAAGATCTGACATTTTGACACTATGGGGACATGTTGCTGGTCCCCACTAGGTTAACTGCTTATTTTTGTTTTTTTTTCCCCCAGAAACTGCAAACTTACAGATCCTTGCTTTGCATAACCTTCCATCTTGGTGTTGCAGTTTCACTGTTGAAGAGTGTAGTTATTCCTAGTTATGTAGCTGTCTGACCTAATGGCATGTTTGAGAGGCAGGAGGAAAACCCATGGAGAGCACATGCACAATCCCACGGTCTGGAGGTAAGGATCTGCTTCTGTGTCTGCAGCTTAAAGATTTTTACTCACCAGTTTGAGGCATGATCTTGGCTCGTTTTGGCTTTTGTTCTCTCTCTAAATGGCCCCGTGGTTTCTGAAAATATAACAGTGAAGTGCAGCAAAAAATTGTTATAGTTACTTCTAAAGTAACAGAAGCAAGGGCTCTCGAGCAAAGTCCTTAAGGCAAGTCTTTCTGAGTAACAGCTGTAAGTAGTATTAGACTTAAGTTCAGAAATACCTGAGATTCTTTTTCTGCCCAGGCTTGTTTTCTCAGAATGTCCGGTGTAATGTGTGTGATAGCAAAACAAGTTTATCAAGTCACAGTCCAACTATGCAAACACAAAAGGCACAGCTGTTTTTGTAGTATGTTAGATCACAAGGAAGATGTAGTGTCTCCAGCTCCCTGTTTGTATTGCTACTTGTGTGTTTATTTGCTTCAATTTGTTTTAAAGTTTATGCAATACAATTGTTATAATATGTAAGTACGTAGGTAAAGTTATTTATAAAGCATATACAAAACAAATGGACCGATATACTGTACACGACAAAACATGATAAAAGGATGTGACAAAAAAAAAATTATATATATATATATATATATATATATATATATATATATATATTATATATATATATATATATATATATATATATATACGTATGTATGTATATGAGAGAGAGAGAGAGAGAGAGAGAGAAAGGCATATTTAAGTTCGTTCTCCCAAATGTAGCTTGACTTTCTGCACGTCTGCACATACTTAGGTACACTTGACAGAGTTTAAACGAGAGCTTGTAATCAAAAGGCGTTAAAACGGTACTATGTTGTTGTGTTACTATGACGTTCAGCAAATTGCACAGCAGTCGGTTCGCGGGGCAAAAACGTGCAAATACAGAAAGAAAGAGGAACAGTTTTAGAAAGCTACATATATCATAACATCACAAACCACTTTGATGCTAAATGGTGCATTTCAAAAGTATTGCTTCTGTAGCGGGCTTACCAGAAGCTGACTGCGCCACGGGTCGGAGAGACTCGTGAACACTTTCGCTTTGTAGTTCGCTAAAAACACTTCCTTTTTCTTTTTATTTATTTATTTATTTATTTATTTTTATTTTTTTTACCAACACTCATTCCTAACTGGTTACAGCCATGCTTTGTCAGCCAAATTTGTCACATTGAAGAGCACAATGACTTTCAGTCTATTAGATGTATAAGTCCATCCCAAACTCGTGCTCTTATTGTGACATGGAAAACCTGTACGGTCTGAACAAAGGTTGCCGTGTCCAGAAGCAATGCCAGAAGAACCATTAGTCCTGAAGTTCATGGACTGGTTTCGTCCACCAAAGCATAGGAATGTGGAATAATGGTTTCTTGATTTGTGTTGGTCCCCTTATTTCCAGTGAACGGAAATTTTAATGCTACAGCCTACAATGGTATTCTAAAGGATGGCAGCGCGAACTCCACAAAGAAATCATGTAACTTAAAAAAAGAGTTTTATTTTATTCAGAGTATTTGCCAGAACAGGAAAGCTTAACTTAGGATGTGCCAAAATATTGTATTTACCTACCTGATATGCTGTTGTTCCTGTGACCGATTGACGTATGATGGATGCTACAAGACCTCAGAAGGTGCCTTGTAGTACATTCCCTAAGACATTAGCAGCAAATCTTTGAGAATCCTAGAGAATTTGGAGGCCAGGGCAACACCTTCCAACGCAATAAGATCAAATTCCAGTGTAGTGACATTAAATGGTGGGAAGGGGTTAGCATGGGCACGCTGACTGATCTGAGGCTACACAGTTCATGGTTTGTCCCTCTTCTGTCAGTAAGTATTCACCACTGCTGACTGGGAGATATGACACGGTCATCTTGCCATAATGAGGTGATTTTTATCAAAGTAGTTCCGGTTTATACGTCTGGCCATTTCTGCCTCACCAAACACTTTGGCTATGAGCTTACCGCCTTATATATATCCCAGACCTTGCCGTGTGCAGCTGTAGTCAACGTCATCTGCTTCAATCTGTTCAATGAATCGAATCATTAAAAGGTTTGACTTTGACTTTATTTAGTTAATTAACAGGGACAATACACGTTAATCAGCATCATTAGTCCATATGTACAAGATTTAGTACCTGGGCATGTTGATGTAATTAAAAAAAAAACAGGCCATTTCAGACAGACAGGGGAAAAAATTAAATGTAATGTGAACAAATCTGTGTTTCCAATGGCCATGTTTTCTCTTTTTATTTTTTGGAGATTAAACCAACATTTGTAGGTCCTCTTACATCAGTTGGAGCAGAATGATGCACGACAGGAAAAGGCAAACTTCCATACAACCCTTTTCCTTTAACGGTATGATGGTTAATTACCATCTTTGTACTGGACCTACAGTGGGGGGCAAAAAAAGAATTTAGTCAAGCCAACTGATTGTACAAGTTCTCCTACTTAGAAAGATGAGAGAGGTCTGTAATTTTCTTCATAGATACACTTCAACTATGAGAGACAAAATGAGAAAAAAAATCCAGGAAATCACATTGTAGGATTTTTAAAGAATTTAATTATAAATCATGGTGAAAAATAAGTATTTGGTCACCCACAAACAAGCAGGATTTCTGGCTCTCACAGACCTGTAACTTCTTCTTTAAGAGGCTCTTCTGTCCTCCACTCGTTACCTGTATTAATGGCACCTGTTTGACCTCGTTATCTGTATAAAAGACACCTGTCCACAGCCTCAAACAGTCAGACTCCAAACTCAACCATGGCCAAGACCAAAGAGCTGTCGAAGGACACCAGGAAGGAAATTGTAGACCTGCAGCAGGCTGTGAATCTACAATAGGTGAGCAGGTTGATGTGAATAAATCAACTGTGGGAGCAATTGTAAGAAAATGGAAGACATACAAGATCATTGATAATCTCCCTCGATCTGGGGCCCCACGCAAGATCTCATCCCGTGGGGTCAAAATGATAATGAGAACAGTGAGCAAAAATCCCAGAACTATACGGAGAGACCTGATGAATGACCTGCAGAGAGCTGGGACCAAAGTCATACAGGCTACTATCAGTAACACACTATGCCGAAAGGGACTCACATCCTGCAGTGCCAGGCGTGTCCCCCTGCTTTAGCCAGTGCATGTCCAGGCCCATCTGAAGTTTGCCAGAGAGCATATGGATGACCCAGAAAAGCATTGGGAGAATATCATGTGGTCAGATAAAACCAAAACTTTTTGGTAAAAACTCAACTCGTCGTGTTGGAGGAAGAAGAACAATACCTACCTATAACTACTGTGAAGCATGGGGGTGAAAACATCATGCTTTGGGGCTGTTTTTCTGCAGAGGGGACAGGACGACTGATCCGTATTAAGGGAAGAATGAATGGGGCCATGTATCGTGAGATTTTAAGCCAAAACCTCCTTCCATCAGTGAGAGCATTGAAGATGGAACATGGCTGGGTCTTCCAGCATGACAATGATCCCAAACACACCGCTCGGGCAACGAAGGAATGGCTCCCTAAAAGCATGCCAAGGTCCTGGAGTGGCCTAGCCAGTCTCCAGACCTCAACCCCAATAGAAAGTTTGTGGAGGGAGTTGAAAGTCTGTGTTGCCCCAAAACATCACTGTTCTAGAGGAGGACTGCATGGAGGAATGGGCCAAAATACCAGCTACAGTGTGTGCAAACCTATTGAAGACAGGAAACATTTGACCTCTGTCATTACCAACAAAGGTTATGTTTCAAAGTATTGATTTGAGCTTTTGTTATTGACCAAATACTTATTTTCCACCATAATTTACAATTAAATTCTTTAAAAAGTCTATAATGTGATTTCCTGCATTTTTTTCTAATTTTTTCTCTCATAGTTGAAGTGTACCTATGATGAAAATTACAGACCTCTCTCATCTTTCTGAGTAGAAGAACTTGCACAATCAGTGGCTGACTAAATACTTTTTTGCCCCACTGTATCTCATCCCGAATCACTGCAATTAATTTGGATTGTCTCCACCGTAATATATTAATAATAATAAAGATGAGTCATGACCGTTTCATTTATGATTTGATCTATCCATATCCACTTGCTCAGAATTTCACATTGAGATGCATCCAAAGTAAAAGCAGCATAAAACATGCACAAACAAGTGAGATTCTATCCAATACCTACAGAGATTACAGTATTAGGGAGTATATGATCAGACATGTTACATTTACAGCATTTAGCAGACGCCCTTATCCGAAGCGACTTACAATTGATACAATCTTACAATCCAAGCAGTTGTGGGTTAAGGTTTTTCTCAAGGACCCAACAGTGGCAGTTTGGCAGAAGTGGGATTTGAACCCTTGACCTTCTGGTCTAGAGTCCAGTAGCTTAACCACTAGGCCACCACAGCCAACAATATACCCGCGTACTGCTTGAATCACAATTCTCGCTGTTGCCTTCACTTTGTTAGAGGGTTTTTTCTTTAGTGAATTCCTTCTGAAATCATTTATTCGGTGTGTTTTCTCACAGCATCTCAAACTCTGAGATCACATTCTGCTGTTGTAGGACTTAATTTTCTTTCGATTTCTCCTTCTGTTCTTCTCTTTCCCTCATTTTCTGTTCCTTTCTTTCTTTCTGTGGCTGTTTCTTATTCTTTTTCTGATCCATTAATTCATGTTTCTGTAGAGGGAAACACATTGCATGTTAATCTGATGCATTTGACACATTACAATGTTTGGCAATCCAGCCGTTCTTAACCTTCAAATCATCAGAACACAGCTTTCACAAGCACCATTGCTAACTCTTAGGAGTGTAGCTGGCAGCACGGTGGCTCAGTGGGTAGCACCGTCGACTCACAACAAGAAGGTTCTGGGTTCAATCCCCAGATGGAGCGGCCTCTGTACTTTCTGTGTGGAGTCTGCATGCCCTGACTGTGTCTGTGTTTTATTCCCCACTGTCCAAAGACAAGCATTAGGTTAATTGATTATGTTAAATTGGCCCGATCTGAGTATATATATTACTAGTCTTGATGTAACCTTGTGTATACAGTGGTGTGAAAAAGTGTTTGCCCCCTTCCTGATTTCCTATTTTTTGCATGTTTGTCACACCTAAGTGTTTCATAACATCAAACCCATTTAAATGTTAGTCAAAGACAACACAAGTAAACGCTGTCTCTAGTCACACCCAGGCCTGATTATTGCCATACCTGTTTTCAATCAGGACATCACTTAAATAGGACCTGCCTGACAAAGTGATCAAAAGATCCTTAAAAGCTACATATCATGCCGAGATCGAAAGGAATTCAGGAACAATTGAGAAAGAAAGTAATTGAGATCTATCAGTCTGGAAAGGGCTATAAAGCCATTTCTAAAGCTTTGGGACTCCAGCGAACCACAGTAAGAGCCATTATCCACAAATGGCAAAGACATGGAACAGTGGTGAACCTTCCCAGGAGTGGCTGGCTGACCAAAATTACCCCAAGAGCGCAACGACAACTCATCCAGTAGGTCAGAAAAGACCCCACAACAACATCCGAAGAAGTACAGGCCTCACTTGCCTCACTTGCCTCAATTCTGAATGGCTGAAGAAAAACAAAATGAAGACTTTGGAGTGGCCTAGTCAATGTCCTGACCTGAATCCTATTAAGATGCTGTGGCATGACCTTAAAAAGGCCGTTCATGCTCAAAAACCCTCCAGTGTGGCTGAACTACAACAATTCTGCAAAGATGAGTGGCCAAAATTCCTCAACGCTGTAAAAGACTCATTGCAAGTTATTGTAAATGCTTGGTTGCAGTTGTTGCTGCTAAGGGTGGCCCAACCAGTTATTAGGTCCAGGGGGTAATCTATTTTTCACACAGGGCCATTTAGGTTTGGATTTTTTTCTCCTTTAATAATAAACATTTAAAAACTCAATTTTGTGTTTACTTTTGTTGTCTTTGACTAATATTTAAATTGGTTTGATGTTCGGAAACACTTAAGTGTGACAAACATGCAAAAACTTAGGAAATCAGGAAGGGGGCAAACACTTTTACACATCACTGTAGATGTAACCTTGTTTGTGTGTTGCTGAAATGGCCACTGATGCTGATAGCGACATTAAATAAACCAAATAAACAAACGAACAAACCCTGTGCAAGTGAGCCAAGTTTTCCATCAAAACCATTTGTTTATAGGCTTTTAAAAAGAGGGCCCAGCAGACAGTCGTTGAAGTGGAGATTCCTGTATGCTTAATATTTTGAATCTCTTAGTGAGTGTGGCTGAAATAATGGACATCACTAGTTAGAAGGGTAGATTTGCACCCTTTGGTGGTTCTTTGGAAGGATATTGGCTGCAAGCAACCTCATTTTTAAGTTTTTAAAAAGCAGGTACCTCACTAAAAATTGAACTAAATCTAAAATCAAACTTAAAATCAAAGTTATACATTTTTAAAGAAGAAATATTTAGCCAGTCTGGGATGTGACTGAGAATGGATCTTAAAATAAGATTGATAAAGATATATACCACCATGTAGAGCCAATCAGCAATCTTTTTTACAGCTTCCTCATTCTTGTCGCACTTCAGTAATCCATGATCTTCATGGAACAAACAGTCGACCACAAATACACCGTTCCTGCTAACGGCCCTCCTGCTGTCCGGTACAGTGCTCTCTGGGTTGAATGTGTGATGGAGAACCACCAGAGCAATGTGCTCCTCTGTAAAGAACAATTCGAAATGGGTATATGATATTTGTTTAATTATTTATTTAAATGAAAAACTATGTATAGAAATCTGTTTCTAAAACACACCTGTGTAGACTTCCAGCTTTTGCTCTGCAGCTTGGATGTCAGTTTCAGCCCCAAAAACAACAGGGCAGTAGCAGATAACAACTTTAGCCTTCTTCCCTTCCTTTGCTCTTTGGTTTTGGTCCTCAGTCACTGTCACAATTGACGTTCTTATATCTTTAACTTTTATCCTAAACTCTCTACAGGGTTTTTTCACCTTTTCAGGAACAATTTCCAGGCATATTACTGATTTAGGATAAGAGACATAAGAAAAAAACATCCTGATACATGAAAGCTGGTAAATTAAAAAGAATGAGTGTAGTTAGTGCAGTTTGTGATAGAAGTACTCAAAAACACCAGCCCGTCTGACTCCAACAATCACGCCATGTCAGATCGCTCAGATGGCATTTTTTCTGATTAGATGTTTCTGATTAGATGTTTATTATTGCTGATTAGATGGGCCTCATTCATGAAACATGAGCAGAACAAATTTTCACAGAAATCGTTTGGAAAACACCTTTTCGTAAATGTCCGGATTCAAGAAAATATTCGTAGTCCCAATATGTTAGTACATAACAAAAATGTACACATGGTCCTTGGCATGCATAAACTGTTCGTAATGTTCAAAAGACGCCAAAACTGTCATTAGACATGATTGCACTTGAAATAAAGTACTGACAAAATAATAAGAATTATTAATACTAAATTTCGTTAACACATCAAAAAATAAAAGTAAATGAAATTTAAACACAACAAGCACTCTGTAATAATACAGTCTGTTATTCAAAGAAACTTCCAATAATCCTAAACACTCAGCTCTCACCAGCACGGGAGAAAGAACACACTAATTTGAGACACTGCTGGCTTATGTAGAATTAAAATTTTAAATATACCTATTCATAGTAGAGCTGGGCGGTATGGGCAAAAATTTGTATCACTGTATTTTTAAGGATTCTACCAGTTTCACAGTATATCATGGTATTTTTGTTGTGGGGATAACAGGCTTTTCTATAGGTGTGTAGCTTACTCTACTGTGTGTGTACCTTACTCCTACTCAGGAGTAAATATCTACATATATGTTACATATATATATTTACATATATATACACACAGTGCCTTGCAAAAGTATTCGGCCCCCTTTAACTTTTCAACCTTTTGCCACATTTCAGGCTTCAAACATAAAGATATGAAATTGCAATTTTTTGTGAAGAATAAACAACAAGTGGGACACAATCGTGAAGTGGAATGAAATTTATTTGATGTTTTAAACTTTTTTTAGAAATAAAAAACTGAAAAGTGGTGCGTGCAAAATTATCCGGCCCCAGAGTGAGGATCTCTGAATGATCCAATGTTGACCTAAATGACTGATGATGATAAATAGAATCCACCTGTGTGTAATCAAGTCTCCGTATAAATGCACATGCTCTGTGATAGTCTCAGAGTTCTGTTTAAAGAGCATCATGAAGACCAAGGAACACACCAGGCAGGTCCAAGATCCTGTTGTGGAGAAGTTTAAGCTGGTTAAAGCTGGATTTGGATACAAAAAGATTTCCCAAGCTTTAAACATCTCAAGGAGCACTGTGCAAGCGATCATATTGAAATGGAAGGAGTATCAGACCACTGCAAATCTACCAAGACCCGGCCGTCCCTCTAAACTTTCAGCTCAAACAAGGAGAAGACTGATCAGAGATGCAGCCAAGAGACCCATGATCACTCTGGATGAACTGCAGAGATCTACAGCTGAGGTGGGAGACTCTGCCCATAGGACAACAATCAGTCTCACACTGCACAAATCTGGCCTTTATGGAAGTGTGGCAAGAAGAAGCCATTTCTCAAAGATATCCATAAAAAGTTTGCCACAAGCCACTGGGAGACACACCAAACATGTGGAAGAAGGTGCTCTGGTCAGACGAACTTTTTGGCCACAATGCAAAACGTTGTTTGGCGTAAAAGCAACACAACTCATCACCCTGAACGCACCATCCCCACTGTCAAACATGGTGGTGGCAGCATCATGGTTTGGGCCTGCTTTTCGTCAGCAGGGACAGGGAAGATGGTTACAATTGATGGGAAGATGGATGGCGACAAATACAGGGCCATTCTGGAAGAAAACCTGTTGGAGTCTGCAAAATACCTGAGACTGGGATGGAGATTTATCTTCCAACAAGACAATGATCCAAAACATAAAGCAAAATCTACAATGGAATGGTTCACAAATAAACGTATCCAGGTGTTAGAATGGCCAAGTCAAAGTCCAGACCTGAATCCAACCGAGAATCTGTGGAAAGAGCTGAAAACTGCTGTTCACAAATGCTCTCCATCCAACCTCACTGAGCTCGAGCTGTTTTGCAAGGAAGAAAAATTTCATTCTCTTGATGTGCAAAACTGATAGAGACATACCCCAAGTGACTTGCAGCTGTAATCGCAGCAAAAGATGGCACTACACAAGGGGGCCGAATAATTTTGCATGCCCCACATTTTTAGTTTTTTATTTCTATAAAAAGTTTTAAATATCCAATAAAATTTGTTCCACTTCATATCTTTATGTTTAAAGCCTGAAATGTGGCAAAAGGTTGAAAAGTTCAAGGGGGCCGAAAACTTTTGCAAGGCACTGTATATATATGTATATGTATATGTATATGTATATATATATATATATATATATATATATATATATATATATATATATATATATATATATATATATATATATACACACACACACATTGGTGATTCACCGAAAGCTCCGTTAAAAAAGTTAGCAGGAGCTGCTGGCTTGTGCCTGGCTCTGCGCTCTCATTAGCTTTAGCCTCGTTGACTTTCTTTGCTTTGTCAAACTCTGCATACTCAGCAGGGTGATGCTGTTTTCAACGTCTGATTAAATCTGTTATTCTGATTGTTTTCGCAGTTGATCCTTCACGACTTATTTTCGGCACGTGTGTAATCCAAACAGCACGCTGCAAAAGCTTCCATGCCGGAGACATGGCAGTGTTCAAAATGGATAACCAGCTCGTAGTAGTGTCCCTAGTCTATCAATCAGTAATACAATATTTAGGGAGCCTATCTAGTTGACTAGCTATGTAGCATTCAACACAGTCGAAACATATAACGCTTCCGTCTCATCATGTCAGCAAAAAAACCCTTAAACGTGTCTCCTAAACAAACCATCAAGTGCCTGAAACTTTGAACCATGAACTGACCTGCATTGAATGATGAATTAAAGTTAGTAAAAGCACTATGCTGTTCATGTGGTTGACCGGCACAGAATCGGTTATATGAGACTGCTGAAGCCGATCATGCTAAAACTGGCCGAATCCGTTTTATATATGTAAATAATGAAGGCTTTAATTACTGTAAGGTTTACTTGCAAAATTATACAAATCAGAATGAATGAAACAGATGCCAAATGTAAACAGATTTTATTGTGCAATCTGCAACGTCTAAAAAACAGAGCTTACAAGAGAGAGGTACCTTTTTTGGCTGATATATTTTTGCTCCAGTAAGACATGCCCTGAATTCTGTGAGTTAATCATTACTCAGAATCAGTCTCCAGAGTTACTGCGTTCATCATGGGGTTCTTCTTTTGCATCTCTGATCTCACTTTATAGTACAGTTCTGTGTTCTGTTCTTTAATGAAGCCTTTCCCCGCTGCTAACAGACTGTTTCTAGGCTGTGATGTATGCTATGCTACTTGGCTAGTGAGCTTTACCCAGCATGCTGTTTGGCGATGTAGTACTACTCAGAGCTCAGCAGCGCTCGTTGTTGCGAAAAAATATTATGTAATTTGTTGCCTACTTGTTAGAGCTGTGTTTCTGCTATGGAGGTATATGATAAACGCATACCATATGGGAAATTAACACTGGTGTACCGGTTGAACCGGTGTACCGCTCAGCCCTAATTCATAGTAAATATATATTCATCTTCAAGGTATGATGTTTGGCATATTAAATGCCGTTTTTAATTTCCTAGTGCAGCATATCCTCTGATTTAGTTAACATAAAACACTACTCATATGATTCGTTAGGTTGGGTGTGAGCAGTTTGAAGTTTAAATGAAACCTACGCCACTGCGCCACCTGACCTTTTTACGAACGATTTGTATTCGTTAACATATGCACGCTTTACTAATGAATCGCGTGTTTATGCAGCATTCTTGAATCTGGCGGAGAGCTTTCGGAAATGTCCATTTATGTGTGATTTATTCGCAGTTTGCTCGTCTTTTTTTTTTTTTTTTTAACAAAGGTTTCATGAATGAGGCCCACTATGTGTACTGGTGTTCCTAATAAAGATCTCGGTGAGTGTATTTACCACGTTCTTAAAGAATATGGAAAGTATGGTCAGTTATTGTTCCTGAATTCACCTTCACTTTTTTATCGTCACTCTATAATAACGTCTAAGGTCTAACCCGGTGCTAAACTACATATGCACACAGCACATGGGAAAACTACCACAGATTTAGCCTGTGTCAGTGTCAAAACCAAAACTCATTTACTTACTTTTCATTTTCTGATTGGTATGACTCATTGTTATTCCTGTTGTGTCTCGATGTCTGGAAAGAGAGAGACATAAAAACAAAGCCTGGTCTAAATAGAAACCGCTTCGTCATCACAACGATCAGTAACTCTACCCAACGGAATCCGAACTTACCGATCCAATGTCTTCTCCCCAAAATATGGAGCTAACTTTGTGATTGAGCAACCTTTCTAATATCCTTAAGCAACAAAATCCGGCTATATTTCGTGTGGTGCTGATTGACTGAATTGCAACGTAAAAGGAAGGCAGGAACTGAAGTTCAACCGCAACATGTTACTGTTTTACTTTCACTTTTGTCCAGCGGACAAAACTTCTCTCTCTCTCTCTCTCTCTCTCTCTCTCTCTCTCTCTCTCATATTGATTTTATGTCATTAACTTAAGTAGGGATAAGTTACTATCTTAAGTCGAATCCCTGCTATAAGTCATGCAAGTCTCAAGTCACATGAAATTAGGATGCATGAAATTAAATCAGTCAAAACACAGTCGTCATAAAGAGTTGAGTTTTATTTTCAACATTAACAAATACGACTTCGCTTCTTCTTTGACTTTTAGTCTTAAGTCCAACTCGTCGTGCCAGATATTCATGTGAAGAAATCAGAATACCCAGTGAAAACTTTTTGCTGTTTTAAAAACATTTCTACGCATATGGACATACAATTTTCATTTGAACAATATTGAGAGATTAGTTATAGTAAATGTCTCAATATAATCAAATCACTTCTAGTCATCTGTCTCAATTCTAAGACAAATCTCAAGTCATGAACATCAAGTCAAAGTCGAGTCTTTTATCAATGGCAGTCAAGCAAGTCAAGTCAGATTTATTTCTATATGGAGCATTGTCTCAAAGCAGCTTTACAATTTTAGATTATCTTCTAATATCTAGGCCCAATCCCAAATTGAGCACACCTAGGGTGACAGTGGCAAGGAAAAACTCTCTAAACATTATGAGGAAGAAACCTTGAGAGGACCAAGACTCAAAAAGGACCCGACCTCCTGATAAATAATGATAAATGTAATGCAAATTTACAACGACAGAGAAACAATTTCAGAGAGCTACATATATCATAAGATCACAAACTACTTTAATGTTAAATGGTGCATTTCAAAAGTATTGATTCTGTAGCGGGCTTACCAGAAGCTGACTGTGCCACAGCTCAGAGAGACTCATGAACACTTTCACTTTCCATGTCACTAAAGAGACTTTTAACTCTTTCACTTCCCTTAAGTCAATGCATAGCAAATACACAGCATAATGTACACAGACATACCTTGTAATATGAGCTATTTTACCAACACCCATTCTTAACAGGATGGAGCCATAATTTGTCAGAAAAATTTGTGATACTGAAGAGCACAATGACTTTCAGTCTATTAGATGTATAAGTCCATCCCAAACTCAAGTGCAAGGGGGGGGGGGGTGTAATGATTTCTTGATTTGTGTTGGTCCCCTTATTTCCAGTGAAGAGAAATCTTAATGCTACAGCCTACAATGGCATTCAAAAGGATGGCAGTGCGAACTCCACGAATAAATCATGTAACTTAAACCAGTTTTATTTTATTCACAGTAGGCCTATTTGGCAGAGCAGGAAAACTTAACACTTAGGATGTGCCTAAACATTAGGCTTACTTACCTGATATGCTGTTGGTCCTGTGACCCACTGAAGTATGATGGATTCTACAAGACTGCATAGGGTTCCATGTAGTAAATACCCTAAGACATTAGCAGCAGATCCTAGAGAATCCTAGAGAATTTGGAGGCCAGGGCAACACCTTCCAGTGCAACAAGATCAAATTCCAGTGTAGTGATGTTAAATGGTGGGAAGGGGATAGCATGGGCACTCCGACTGGTCTGAGGCTACACAGTTCATGGTTTGTCCCTCTTCTGTCAGTAAATATTCACCACTGCTGACTGGGAGATATGATCCAGTCGTCTTGCCATAATGAGGTGATTCTCATCAAAGAAGTTCCGGTTTATATGTCTGGCCATTTCTGCCTCACCAAACACTTTGACTATGAGCTTACCACCTTATATATCCCAGACCTTGCCGTGTGCAGCTGCAGTAAACATCATCTGCTTCAATCTGTTCAATGAATCGAATCATTAAAAGGTTTGACTTTGACTTTATTTAGTTAATTAACAGGGACAATACACATAAATCAACGTTCATCATTAGTCCATGTGCGCAAGATTTAGTACCTGGGCATCTTGATGTTATTTTAAAAAAACAGGCCAGTTCAGACAGACGGGAAAAAAATAAAATGTAATGCTGACAAATCTGTGTTTCCAATGGCCATGTTTTCTTTTTTTCTGAAGATTAAACCAATATTTGTAGGCCCTCTTACATCAGTGGGAGGAGAGTTCCGATCTTGATGCGCGAAAGGAAAAAGCAGACTTCCAAAAAATCCTTTTCCTTAACCGTACGATGTAATTACCTCTTGTACTGGACCTAGGTGTAACATCACATCCATTTAAAACCCGTTTAACCCATTTAAAAACTTGTACACCAGTGCTATATTTGAAAATTTGATCAGCTTAGATTTAGAATTATGCTAAAATATTACCATGATGGTGATTTGACTTCTTATCTAAAAATTTCCACTGTTTCTTATACTTTTTAGATTTTAATAAAAACACTGACGTCATTGGAACATACAGTTCATATTAACCCACTGAATTATCTGGGTCAAACAGATGATGGAGTGGATCATGTACCTCTAAATACAACTGCATAATACACTCATTGACAAAAAAAAACTTACTAAGAAGGGGTTGTTGGAATCGATATATGCAAGTAATTACAATATAAGAACGAAAGGATAAGTTTACTGGGGAGAACTTCAATTGAAAGGAGGCTCTAGTTACCCTGTTGGGCCGCTTCTAGCTTGGATACATGATGAGATACGGTTGGGCATGGAGGCAAACAGGTTCCATATAATATTCTTTTTGCCCACAGATGTTGGAGCTGAGCCTGTAGATCCTGCACACTTGTTTGCTGCCGAAACTGGTGTCACAGCTCATCCTATACAGTGGTGCTTGAAAGTTTGTGAACCCTTTATCATTTTCTATATTTCTACATATCATCAGATTTTAACACAAGACCTGAAAGCAGATAAAGGAAACCCAGTTAAACAAATGAGTCAAAAATATTATACTTGGTCATTTATTTATTGAGGAAAATGATCCAATATTACATATTAGTGAGTGGCAAAAGTGTGTCAACCCCTGCTTTCAGCATCTGGCGTGTCATCCCAAATTAACTGCTAATCCTAGAGGTTCACATACTTTTGCCACTCACTAATATGTAATATTGGATAATTTTCCTGAATAAATAAATGACCAAGTATAATATTTTTGTCTCATTTGTTTAACTGGGTTCTCTTTATATACTATATGACTTGTGTGAAAATCTGATGAAGTTTTAGGTCATATTTATGCAGAAATATTAACATTCTAAAGGGGTCACAAACTTTCAAGCACTACTGTAAATGTTCTGGCCACTGGTGTTGCAATCTGGCAGAGATGTTCCTGTTAAAGCCTTGCTGTGTGTGAGCGAGCATTATCCTACTGCAAAATGCCAGTTGGAAGCCCTGCCATGAGAGGCAATACAGGATGTCACAGGATGCCCTGCACATATCACTGATATGTTAGTGTCCCTCAGTGGGGTGACCCACCAGTTGGGCCAGTGTGTCTCTCCACAGCAAAGGCAAGATTGAAGCGCTCACCACGAGGCCTTCGTACTCGAACCTGACCATCATCGGATCCCAAACAGAACCTGGATTCGTCGCTAAAGCCGATACAGTTCCAGTCCGTAGTAGTCCAGGTTTCTTATTTGTGACACCACTGCAAACAGAGGCAGCTACCCGACATTCCTATATGGGTGCTTTGTTTTTTTGTCAGTGAGTGCAACCCCTGTCTTTGTAATTATGATTTGATTCGAGCAAAATGATCAGTGGAAAATGACACAAGGTCACTTTTTCCATTATTTAGGGAATGCTTAAGCAGAATTGAAGCCTACTATGGAAAAAAGCATGCATATGTATCTCATCCCGAAATCATTGCCATTAATTTGGAGTGTCTCCACTGTAAGGCTGATCGTCAGTGAAACAGGTCATAGGATTAAACCAATTAATGTTTTACTGATTTGCCAGAGCAGAAAAGCATACTGCTATAATATATTAATAATAAGAAAGATGAGTCATGACAGTTTCATTTATCATTGATCTATCCATATCCACTTGCTCAGAATTTCACATTGAGATGCATCCAAAGTAAAAGCAGCATAAAGCATGCACAAATAAGCGAGATTACACCCAATACCTCCAGAGATTACAGTAATAGGGAGTGTATGATCAGACACGTTACATCCGAGTACCGCTTGAAGAAGACTCTGTCACTGTAGACATCTCTCCGTTTATTGAAACGTTCTTCTTTATTGAATTCCTCACTTCCCGCCTGAAATCATTCATTCAGTTTTTCACAGCATATCACACTCTGAGATCACATTCTGCTGCTTTCTGTTCCTCACTTTCCTCCTTTTTCTGTTCATTTCTATTTTTCTGGGACTGTTTCTTATTCTTTTTCTGATCCATCAATTCATGTTTCTGTGGAGGTAAACACGTTGCATGTTAATCTGATGCATTTGACACATTACAAGGTTCGGCCATCTAGCTGTTCTTAACTTTTAAATCTTCGGAACACAGCTTTCAGAAGCACAGCTACTAACTCTAGTTGTTCTATTGAGCGGCTCGGTGGGTAGCACTGTCACCCCACAACAAGAAGGTCCTGGGTTCGATCCCCAGATGGAGCGGCTTGTGGCCCCTCTGTGTGGAGTCTACATGTCCTGTCTGTGTCTGCGTGGGTTTACTCCAGCGGCTCCGGTTTCCTCCCACAGTCCAAGGACATGCATTATGTTAATGTCACAGGCCACGCTGGCTCCCGTCCTTTGGACAATAGGGGTCAGCGTTGCTCCTGTTTTCAGTTCGGGATGCGCATTTCTGATTACGCGCGTTCCCGTCTAATTATGATCTCATTAGAGTGGCAGCACCTGCTCGCTCAGGTATATAAGACACTCCTGAAGTCTAGCAGGTTGCTGCTGCATTCCTTGCCTCAGCCTCGTGGTGTTGCTAGGGAAAGTGGGTAACTGACGATTGGCAGATCACCAGTAATTGTACGGACCGGGAGGTTCGGAGGTAAGGTAGGATTTAGTTTGATTAGTGTAGGGTCAGAATTCATTAATCGTCCCGGTATCCTATCCTCCGCCTCTCCGTCGAGCCCCAAACGCGGCTTCCGGCTCACTCCGTTGAGGCAGTGAGTCCCCCGCGCTCTCCCTCACCGCTCCAGCCCCGTCGGCCGTCTCGTTTCCCCCTCTCTACGCGATCGGGGAATTGGC
The DNA here is from genome assembly GCA_025084515.1 of Ancistrus triradiatus. NCBI lineage: Eukaryota > Metazoa > Chordata > Actinopteri > Siluriformes > Loricariidae > Ancistrus > Ancistrus triradiatus. Next base: position 50,954 of record JAJAGP010003471.1, read on the forward strand.
GCCTCCCTTTTGTGATCGCGTTATACTGGAGAAGCGCTGCGCGGCACCATTTCCGTCTCGCTTCCCTTCATCGCGTTTGAATCCCGCTTTTGGATTCAGCAAGCCGGGATCCACGCTTCTCTCTGTCAGGAGAGCGTTCCGCTGCCACCTCTCCTGACGCTTACGACATCGCTCTCTCTCTCTCTCTCTCCCTCCTTGAGCGAGCTGCACGCTCGGCGCGCAGCCTGAGTGAGAGAGCGATCGCCTGCTCCTTTGACTTGGAGCTTTATTTATCTGCTTCAGCAGTTTAATGCGCTGTGGCACGTTTCCGCGCTTATGGGAACTATTTCCCGGTGTCTTAGTTTGTTTATTTATTTGTTTATCCATTTATTTAGTTGCATTACGTCATCGCTCTCTCTCCCTCCTTGAGCGAGCTGCACGCTCGGCCCTGTGTCTTAGTTTGTTTATTTATTTGTTTTTATCACGTTTCATAAGCATCCTTTTTTTTGAGTCCGTTGCCTAACGGCGCTTCAGTTTGTCCTTATATAACTTCCTAGTCTGGTATGGCTGTCGCGTCTCCGTGGTGACTGCTGTTAAGCCAGTGAGTCACCAACACTGCAGCCCGGGTTCGATCCTCAGCCACCCAGACTCAAGTTGGTTAGTTTCTTTTCCTTTTCTTTTTGTTCATCTTTTGGTTATAACTACCATCTAGAGCTAACTGCACTTGGGTCCCAAAAAACCCTTATTTTTTTTATTTCTAACGGTGCGCCCCCTGGGCCCCCGTGACAGTTAATTGATTATGTTAAATTGGCCTGATCTGAGTATACAGTGTATATATATGACTAGTCTTGATGGAAGCTTGTGTGTGTGTGTGTCACTGAAATAGCCACTGATGCTGATAGGGAAATTAAATAAACCAAATAAACAAACAAAAACCTGTGCAAGTGAGTGTAGCTAAAATATTGGACATCACTAGTTAGAAGGATAGATTTGCACCCTTCAGTGGTTCTTTGGAAAGATATTGGCTGCAAGCAGCAGTTCTTCTTTGAAATGTACCTCATCTTAAAATTTTTTAAAATGAGGTACCTCACTAAAAATTTAACTAAATCTAAAATCAAACTTAAAATCAAAGTTATAAAGCTTTAATGAAGAAATATTTAGCCAGTCTGGGACGTGGCTGAGAATGGCTCAAAGTAAGCTTGATAAAGATACATACCACCTTGTAGAGCCAATCAGCAATCTTTTTTACAGCTTCCCTATTCTTGTCGCACTTCAGTAATCCATGATCTTCGTGGAACAAACAGTCGACCACAAATACATCGTTCCTGCTCACGGCCCTCCTGCTGTCCGGTACCGTACTCTCTGGGTTGAATGTGTGATGGAGAACCACCAGAGCAATGCGCTTCCCTGTAAAGAACAATTCGAAATGGGTATATGATATTTGTTTAACTATTTATTTAAATTAAAAGCTATGTATAGAAATCTCTTTCTAAAACACACCTGTGTGTTCTTGCAGCTTTTGCTCTGCAGCTTGAATGTCAGTTCCAGCCCGTGAAACAACAGGGCAGTAGCAGATAACGACTTTAGCCTTTTTACTTTTGTCTCCAGTCACTGTCACCATTGACTTTCTTATATCTTTAACGTTCTTGATAAAGTCTGTACAGGGTTTTTCTACCTTTTCAGGAACGATTTCGAGGCATTTTACTGATTTAGGATAAAAGAAATAAAAAACCAAAAACAGTGTGTTAGGTTGCATGTAGGCTAGTTGGTTAAACAGATTTGATCAGTCTGTTACATGAAAGCTGGTAAATAAAAAAGAATGAGTGTTGTTAGCGCAGTTCACGATAGAAGTACTCAGAAACACCAGCCCGTCTGACTCCAACGATCATGTCTTGTCAAATCGCTGAAATAGCTGAGATTGCTGATTAGATAGGAGTCACTGTGTGTAGCTACTGGTGTTCCTAACAAAGTGCTCAGTGAGTGTATTTACCTCGTTCTTAAAGAATATAGAAAGTGTAGTCATTTCTTTTTTTTTACTTTATTATCACTTGTTTATCGACACTCTTTATGCAACCCGTCTAAGGTCTAACCCGGTTCTAAAATGTTTATGCACACTATACATCGAAAAATACACAGCCTAAGTGTCAGTGTCAAAACCGAAACTCATTTACTTACATTTATAAATCCGATTGCCAAGACTCATTGTTATTCCTTTTTTTGTATCGATATCTGGAATGAGAGAGACATAAAAACAACTTCTGATATAAACGGAAACCGCTTCGTCATCACTACGATCAATAACCCTACCCAACGGAATCCGAACTTACCGATCCAATGTCTTCTCCCCAAATTATGGATCTAACTTTTTGGTTGAACAACCTTTCTAATATTCTTAAGCAGCAAAATATATATCGCGTGGCGCTGATCGACCGAATCGCGACGTAAACGGAAGGCAGGAACTGAAGCTCAACCGTAGCAGGTTACTGTTTTACTTTCACTTTCGTCCAACGCCTACGGAAGAAAACTTACCTAAACTCTCTATCTAATATAAATTTTATGTCATTAACTTATGTAGGGGTGGGAGTAAGTCCTAAGTTACTGTATCCTAAGTCAGGTCCCTGCCAAATGTCATGCAAGTCTCAAGTCACATGAACTTAAATCAGTCAAAATACAGTGGTCATAAAAAGTTTAATTTTATTTTCAATATTAACAAATACTGCTGCGTTTCAGTCCAGTCTAGTCTTCGATCCAACTCGTCCTACCAAATATTTATGTGGAAGAAATAACGACTTCCAATGAAAACCTTTACTTTTGTAAACATATTTAAATATATAGACATATGGACAATATTGAGAGATGGAGGTAATATAACTAAATTCTTAAAACGCAAGAAATGTCTCAGTGTAATAAAATCACGTCGAGTCATCGGTCTGAATTCTAAGACAAGTCTTAAGTCTTGAACACCAAGTCTACGTCAGGGCGAGTCTTTTATCAACGTCAGTTAAGCATGTCAAGTCAGATTTAGTTATATGGCACTTTTAACAATAGAGCATTGTCTCAAAGCAGCTTTACAATTTTTGCTGTTGGCATTTCAGTTCACAACAAAGGTGTCTGATTTGGGTAATATCAGGACTGGAGGTCAACGAGGTATAAGTACAACAAGGCAAGACAGATCTAGTTATATAGTGCTTTTTACAATGGAGCATTGTCTCAAAGCAACTTTACAAGTTTAGATTATCTCCTAATAACTACGTCCAATCCCAAATTGAGCAAGCCTAGGGCGACAGTGGCAAGGAAAAACTCCCTGGGTGTTATAGGAAGAAACCTTGGGAGGACCAAGACTCAAAAAGGGACCCAACCTCCTTGGGCGGCGTAGATGATAAATCTAAGAGCGAAACTAATGTCATGGAGTCAAAGTTCGAATAAAATGTGAAGTATGCACATCGGCATTAAGTGGCCCGGGTATGGTGGGGCTGGAGCTGATGACGGAAGCAGCTTGAGTGGAGCTGCAGCGAATGAACATCATGGTGTGGGGCTGGAACCGGCACTGGAATACAGCTCAGAGAGAAAACAGAAAATGTAATTAGTTATTGATTAAGAGTACAGTGTCTATTAACAATCACTGATGCCATGTCAATCACTGATGCCATGTGTAGCATGAGACCCCGGCAGCATTAGCTATGGCAGCATAGCTAGAAAGAGGAAAACTGGTAGAAAACACAGCCAAGAGGGATCACATGAGACATTGGCAACCCCACAGGAGGCAGAAGACAGCAACCCAACGTCCTCTGATCACCATAAGACTCTTTGACTATGAACCCCCAGCTCTGCCCTTATTCTAAGGCAAGGATGCAACGAGTCAAGATCACGAGGACCGAAGCCCAGTTCAGCCAGGACCGCCCACTCGAACACTCTCGGCTAGCGGACAAGGCAGGCAGGCCAGACATGACTCCAGGCTCTGGCCCCAGTGACCAAGCCATGCATCCTGGTCTAAATCTAGTCAAAAGCCTGTGTTAAATAAGTATGTCTTTTAGCCTAGACTTAAAACTTTGGAGAGTGTCTGAATCTCGAACGAAAGTGGGAAGTTTTATTCCATAGTTGGGGGGGCCATGTATGAGAAGCGTTTCCCCTGACTGTGACTTTTTTAATTTTAGGAACTAAAAGAAGTCCTGTAACCCTGCGAACGAAGTAGACCAGTTGGGTTGTAAAACTCTAAGAGGTTCACTCAGATAATGTGGGGCCAGGCCATGTACAGCTTATAAGTTATTAAAGCAATAAGGCACTCGAGGGTGTGCCATTATTGTGAATATATCACAGGAAAGAGGTGTTGTTAACGCCTCTTCCTGTGATATATTCACAATAATGCACCCCCTCGAGTGCCTTATTGCTTTTATACCACAGTTCCGTTATCGTTTTATCATTTATTGTTAAATTTTAAGATAAAAAAGGACAGAAAAAACGATTTTAAAAAACGTTTTATCACCCTTCCGCGAGGTAAAATAGTTCCATTCTATCGGTACCTCGCGGCATTAAAAGTCTAGGAACAGAATTACCCATAACTGTTTATTATGCAGACAATAAACACACAAATTATATCGATTGGTAAGTTTAATTTATTAAAGAGAAGTTTATTTACATTCAATAAAATGGGTCGGGTTTACAAGGCAAGCTGTTACTAAGATCCACTATTCTACTGACTGAAGCAAATCGGAGTGAGATCCCTAGATTCAAAAGTCTAGGATCCCGTTTGATTAGTGATTATAAATCTGTATGATCAAGCTCTTAATGTTAATCTTATCAGTCAGAAATGTAAGAGCAGAGTTACAGAGCATCAGCAGCTTCTCTGGGTTAGAGCTGGACTTAACAGATAACGTACCTGTCAGATCAATGAACGCCCCAATTAGCCGTGCATGGTTTGTTTAATGAAAGATGCAGAGTTTAGGTCCAGCAAACGACGTCTTTATGAGGGATGAAGCTGATTCAGGTCATTTTTGTTGATGGGACCAAAACTGATCTTCAGTCTCGTTGCTCTTCAGTCGAGCTGTGAATCCATTAAGAGCGCGGGAGGAGACGATTGATTTAATTACAGTACTGACTTTGTTTCGCTTTTCCAGCGTTTCCAAATCCTAAAGTGTGATTAAACCTTTGGCTCAGGTTGGTCATTAATAGCTTTCATCTTCCAAATTCATATTGTTTTCACAACCAATAGTTTTTATAAAAGTAATAACTTTCATTTCGGCAGTGCTTTACTCATTATAACTTGACTGCTTTTTCTGGCCGGCGTCGTTGCCAGGTTACGTGTGTTTGCCGCGGATTAATACTTATAGAGAGTCGGTTCACAGTGCCGTTATCGTCAATAATGTCATGGCGGAAGACGTCTCTCAGATGCGGGTCGGAACTAACTGTGGTATAAAAGAAAGTATTTTGTAATCAATGCGGAATTTGACTGGTAACCAGTGTAGTGATGATAGAAAACAGGAGTGATATGATCAAATTTTATAGTTCGAGTTAGCACTCGGGCAGCTGCATTCTGAACTAACTGAATTTATTTATAGATTTACTAGAGCATCCAGTAAGTAAGGCGTTACAGTAATCCAACCTTGAGGTTATAAACGAATGAACAAGTTTTTCTGCATCATTAAAAGAGAGGATATTTCTAAGTTCAGCAATATTACATAATTGAAAGAAAGCAATTCGAGTGATGCTGCTAATGTGTGCATCAAAGGAGAGATCTGAATCAAATGTGACACCTAAGTTTTTTACAGACGGACTGGGCAATACTGGACAGCCATCTAGATTTAGGATAGATGTAGCCAACCTGTCTCTCACAGCCTTGGGTCCCACTAATAGAATTAAATAACATCCAATCTTTTATTTCCTTTACACAGTGTCAGGAGTCATACCGTCATACCAGTTATGGACTGTAGAGGGTAGCAACCGCTCTCTTTCCTCGGTATGATTCCTGGCAGCCGCTGTGGTTGAGCTGTCTGTCAGTAAGCAGCTCAATCACAAGCAAATGATCCTCAGCTGCTGCCTTTGGCTATTTAAGAGCTTCGCCACTGGAAGTAGCTGTCGGATCATCTGACTGCACACGCCGCTTTGCCGTTCGATCGCCGCTACGGCGTTTTATTCAAAGCGATCGTTGTTGGTCACTAAAGCGTGTGTTTGAGACCTCATCCGTCTCACCCTTCGCTCTGTTAAAGAGCGCCGAGCTTCCACTTTCGTTTCGTTTGCTTTTCTTTTGTTTTATTTCTTTCGCAGGGACAATGGGATAATCTAGGCTCGTAAAGGAGCCTTGATTTCGTAACGCTGGGTAAAATTCACCGTAGGGCTTAGATAGTGCAGGGAGAGCTTTAATAACGTTTGTTTTATTTCCATCCTCTTCCTCCCTCGCGTTTCCCAGCGCCACGCGCCGATCTGGGCCTGTAGCAGCGGTCAGGCCACGCCCCCCTCTGTCTCTCTCCCTGCAGAGCTGACGTGCAGCAGCGCGTTCGGCACCGCTGACGTCAAGTGGGGGATTTTACCCCCTCCTTCCTCTGCTCCTTCAAGCGCGGCTTGAGCTCTGTGTGTGTGACTGCCTGATTGCACATTCGCTGTCTTCTGCATACACACACACACAGAGACTTCTCCTTTGTTATTTATTCTTTTGTATTATTTATTTTATTTATTATTTCAGTTTATTTATTTAACATTATTTCAGTTCATTAATACTGGAGCTAACTGCAATTGGGTCCCAAACCCTTCTTATTTAGTTTTGACGGTTCATCATCACTGTTATATGGCGAACCGTGACACACAGTCCTCAATTTTGTTGATTGTAAGGCTGTCGTTAGGTTTGATATGATATGTACACTGATATGTACAGCTGTGAATCATCTGCATAGCAGTGGAAACTAACGCCATGTTTACGAATAACTGAGCCTAGTGGCAGCATGTACAGAGAGAATAAAAGCGGGCCAAGCACTGACCCCTGAGGCACGCCATACTTCACTTTTGAGAGCTTAGACCTTAGATTATTTATATGAACAAACTGGTACCGGTCAGTTAAGTAGGATTTAAACCAAGAAAGTGCTGATCCCTTAATACCTACAGTATTTTCTAGTCTGTTTAGTAAAACATCATGATCTATAGTGTCAAATGCTGCACTTAAATCTAACAGAACAAGGGAAAAGAAACACATCCCTTATCTGAGGACATTATTAACAAGTCATTTAGTACCCTAATTAATGCTGTTTTCAGTACTATGATGGGCCTGAAGCCAGACTGAAATGTTTCATAAATTTCATTCCTTTGGAGGTAAACTGCAGAGCTGCTGATAGACGGGGCTTTTTCGAAGATTTTTGAGAGAGAAACGGTTAGATTTGAAAATTGGTCTATAATTAGATATCACACAAGGGTCAAGATTGGCTTTTTTATCAGTGGTTTGATAACGGCAGACTTGGGCACATAACCAAAAGGTAAGGGATTGTGAATTTTAAAATAACTAACACTGGCTCTATAATTACTAGGTATTACTTGTTTGAGTAAACGTGTAGAAATTGGATCTAATAAAATGTTTGATGACTTAGACGAGCTGATCAGTGGGATAGTTCAGTATTAGAATTGCGGTAAAAGAAAGCTATAATCTTGATTTACAGCTCATTAAACAGATGTCTTCACTAGTAGTGCTGCATCTGGAAGGTGGCTGAATAGTTTGGTGATGGTGATGAGCATTGAGTTTGATGCCTACTGTTTTCTATCTTATCATTAAAGAAAGTCATGAAATCATTACTGTTAAAATTACACAGAACGGGAGAATGAGAGAGGAGAATCACTTTCTGTGGGGTTTTTTGTTAATTTGGAGACTGTATTAAAGAGAAATCTTGGATTATTCTTATTTTTCTCTATGATTGAGAAGTAGTATGCCAGCTTTAGCTTTAGTGAGGGCATGCTTATACTCTGCCATGCTGTCCCTCCAAGCAATCTTAAACACCTCCAATTTACTATGTCTCCACTTGCACTCTAGGTGCCGTTGTTCTTTGCTTTAAGGTTACAGGTGTGGTCATTATACCATGGTGCTTAGCCTTTTTTCCCTAATGCGTTTGACCCTAGCAGGAGCAGTCGTGTCCAGGGTTTTGAGCAAAACACACATTCTAATTGGTCATTTACACACTCAAGATGATTGATCTCCCCCCCCCCCGCCGGCACTGCAGGATCTGAGTCTCTCTTGGCGTAGTGTGTTACTGATGGTAGTCTTGTTACTTTGGTCCCAGCTCTCTGCAGGTCATTCATCAGGTCCCTCCATGTAGTTTTGGGATTTTTGCTCACCGTTCTCATGATCATTTTGATCCCACGAGACGAGATCTTGCATGGGGCCCCAGATCGAGGGAGATTATCAATGGTCTTGTATGTCTTACTATTGCTCCCACAGTTGACTTATTCACACCAACCTGCTTTCCTATTGTAGATTTACTCTTTCCAGAATGGTACAGGTCTACAATTTTCTTCCGGGTGTCTTTCAACAGCTCTTTGGTCTTGGCCATGGTTGAGTTTGGAGTCTGACTGTTTGAGGCTGTGGACAAGTGTCTTTTATACAGATAACGAGGTCAAACAGGTGCCATTAATACAGGTAACGAGTGGAGCTTCTTAAAGAAGTTACAGCTCTGTGAGAGCCATAAATCTTGCTTGTTTGTGGGTACTTATTGGGGGTACTTAGTGGGTACATATACTTATTTTCCACCATGATTTACAATTAAATTCTTTTTCACTAGATGGAGCTCTAACCTTGGCTATATACTTGAAATGCCAGTTGGATGACCCTGCAAAGGTGGAGAGATGAATCTGTTTATTATTCTGCATATTTCGATTGGTTATGCAGACTCATTAGTGCACCAAGGCGCGCGCGCGTGTGTGTGTGTGTGTGTGTGTGTGTGTGTGTGAGAGAGAGAGAGAGAGAGAGACACAGAGACAGAGAGAGACAGAAGTAGTTCTTATATTGTGAAAAGTAATACTGGCGGTGCCTGCTTCTTCTACATGGCGTCTTCATGAGACACCTTTAGGCAGAGGGACACAGCAAATTGTTAGTGTGTTTTGCTTTAGTAGTTACACTGGAGTTCAACTAGGGTTGCCAAGTTCTTTGACCCCCAATCAGGGACACTTTCCTCCATTTATATATATATATATATATATATATATATATAATAAAAATTAATAAATAAAAATTAATAAAATTAATAAATTAAAATTTATATATCTTATAAAACATATTTACATATTTATTAATTTTAGACATTTTCAGAAAATGAATTATGAAAGCTTTCACAAGTCTGAAAATGCCTAAAAGTCATAAAAATTGTATAAACAAATGTGTTTTATACAAAATTGTATCTGTCAAAGCTTTCACAAATCTGAAAATGGCCTAAAGTAATAAATATTATATAAATAAATGCTTTTTATACTAAATTTTCTCTGTGAAAGCTTTCATAAATCAGATTAAATATAAAAAAATAAATAATTCATAATAAATATTTATGAGACAAAATTATATATGTGAAATCAGATTATGCCTAGAAGTAATAAATAATATCATTACAACAATTTATTAGACAAAATTATATGTGTGAAAGCTTTCACAAATCAGAAAATGCCTGCACATAACACACAGTATGCAAATAACTGCCTATTAGACAAAATTATATCTGTGATAGCTTTCAAAACTGGTGGAGGATAACTTTAACCTGTGCTGATTCTCTATATGATCAGTTTTTGAAGTTCTTTGGCCTGCTTGGACGGTTTTATGGCGATTTAAATTAAAGGCTTAATTATTTAGCGTGTTATCATTTTCCGTCCTCACGGTTTATACGAGCCACGTACAGACAGAATTAAGACTGAAAAGTTTCTCAAATCATCCTGGTTACCTCACTGCAGGTGTCAGCAATCTAATGGTCACCTTTAGAAGTTATAAGCTTTTGAAAATAAAGCCCTAAAATGTAATACTGAATGATTTCACTTTAGATGATGGCGTCACCTCAATTCACAAATCAGGACGAGCCAAATGTAGCATTAATCGCAGTGTAAAGTGACTTTATCACGAAATGCAAGACGAAAAAAGCTCCGAATCGCAACCGCAAGCCAACTTTACTGCAGTTGGCCTTTTGGCTTCCCGCTCTTTTTATAGTTGCAAAGTCTTTTTTATTTACAGGTTCACTGCTCATTCTGACAGCATAAGGCTCCGCTCATAGCGCGCACACACACACACACACACACACACACACACACACACACACACACACACACACACACACACACTGGTCTGTCACTGACGTAGCTACTACACCCGGGAGTTTGTATCAGTTTTGGCGCGTTATTGGCCAATGAAGCTGTGACTGGAATACGGGACTGGAGCTGTCCCGGCCGGGACAAATCAAAATTGCCCATAAATCGGGATGTCCCGGACAATACGGGACGGTTGGCAACCCTAAGTTCAACACACACACACGTATTATTGGCATAATACAGTATTTCTGTAGTCAGGGGTGTCATTAAACCCACTGTCCCAGTAAAATGTTGCTGTGCACCACTAAAATTAAGTGCAACTTTGCGTCGTTTTTTCTCACGGAGTATTACACATCCACAAATGTTTAAAAGAGCGTCCGCCACACTGCAGATAACCTTCACCTAACAGTAACCTTAACCTCAGAATTACCTAAAGCAAAACTAACTTTTGGCAAAACTCCCCAAATATATATATATTTGGGGAGTTTTGCCAAAAATTTCGAATGCACAATAAAGCGTACATATATACATATATAAAAGAGCTTTACTGCAAATAAAAAAGCTCCAGTAAAAGTGAGAAAACTACACACGACAAAATTTTAATTCCATTTTTTATCCTTAAAAAAAGAAGCAACATTTTTTTTTACATCACAAGCCATAAATCATGAAGGAATTTCTGAACTGAGCAGAAATATCAGCCATAACTAAAAATCCGCCCCAAATCCTGACCGCTTCCCTTTATACATACCCCAGACCCCATTAATCTTCTTTTTATACAACATTAGCATTGGATTCTTCATATACAGGCATAAGATAAATCTCAAACATCACTCTGATTGTACATATCAAACCCCTTTTCTCCAATAAATGGCAAGTGCTTTGAGAAAACCGAGCTTTTCTTTCTTATGCTTTCAATGTTTTTGATTTCTTTGTCTCTTTCTCTCTCTCTTTTTTTTTTTTTTTTTTTTTACAGCCTTGGCCGAAAAATACGTCATGTTGTAACACGGGCAGAGACAGATGATTTTTTATTATTACTATCATTATTTTTTTACAAATAACCAAACTACAGGATGTTCTGAATCAAACAAAATCTAAACGGTTCTAGAATGAGACTCAGATGGATTCAGGATGTTGTAAAATGTAGATCGGCAGAATTGGGGACAAATACTAATGCTTACAGTAATCAATCAACCTGTTCTGTGAAGAAAGGAATAATTAGAACATTTGAGATTTAAATATAAGATTATTGTTGTCTGTTCTAGAATGAAAACTTGGGCAGAATCTGGAAAGTTCTAGAATATTTGAAAAAAAAGCCAGAATTTGACAGTTTTAAAAAATGAATACTTGGGTGAAATCTGTTTCTAGAACATTAAAACAAACATGAAATGTCACTGTTCTGAAAAGCCTCAGCTGGAATTTGAATACAAAAACAAATCTGATTGGTTTAGAGATGAGGTTTGGACAGGATAAAAACAGCAGAATTCCTACTGCTACAATAAAAAAGTCTTAGGTGAAATTCGGAACGGTAAAAAGTACGAATGCAAACAGATTTCTGACTGTTATACAATGAAGCGCTGAATTTGTAACTTTCTATAATACAACCCCTGGCAAAAAGTATGGAATCACCAGTCTTGGATGAGCACTCATTCAGACATTTCATTCTGTAAAACAAACTCAGATCAAAAACATGATACAATAATAAGGTCATTCCAAAGTGCAACTTGTTGGCTTTCAGGAACCACTCAATGAATGAAGAGAAAACATTGTGGAGTCAGTGAGTGAATGTTACTTTTATTGACCCAAGCACAGGGAAAAAATATGGAATCACTCAAGTCTGAGGAAAAAATTCTGGGAATCACTCAAATTGGAGGAGAAAATAAGGACACACACCAAGTCAATTCCTTTCCTAAATGGAACGCCTTGCCCTCAGAGTAGATCTGCTCGTTAGTCTGCAGTTAAAAACACCTGCAGTCATGACACCTTGGAGGGTTGCTGGACGAAGTGGAGTGGAAAGAACCATGGCTCCAACAAGAGAAATGTCTCTTGAAACAAAAGAGAGGATTGTGAAACTTCTTGAAGAAGGTAACTCTTCACTAATGGTTGCTAAAGATGTGGGCTGTTCACAGTCCGCTGTATACAAGATATGGACCAAATACAAACAGCATGGAATGGTTGTCAAAGCCAAGCATACTGGTAGACCAAGAAAGACATCAAAGCGTCAAGACAAACAACTTAAGGCCATTGTCTTGAAAACCGAAAAAGTACAACTACACAGATGAAGCATAAATGGGAGGAAGCTGGAGCCAATGTATGTGACCGAACCGTTAGAAATCGCCTAAAGGAAATGGGATGTCAATACAGGAAAGCTAAAAGAAAACCATCATTTACACCTAAATATAAAAGAACAAGACTGCAATGGGCTAACTAGAGGCAATCATGGACTGTGGATGACTGGATGAACGTTATCTTCAGTGATAAGTCAAGAATCTGCATTGGACAAGGTGATGATGCTGGAACTTTTTTTTGGTGCTGTTCCAGTGAGATTTATGAAGAGGCCTGCCTGAAGAAATATGATGATATGGGGCTGCATGTCAGGCAAAGGCACTGGGGAGATGACTGTGGTTAATTCTTCTATCGATGCACAAGTTTACATTGAGATTTTGGACAGTTTTCTCATCCCTTCAGTTGAACAGCTGTTTGGAGGTGATGAAATAATTTTCCAAGATGACAATGCATCGTGCCATAGGACAAAAACAGTGAAGGCATTCCTTGGAGAAAGACACATTCAGCCGATGTCATGGCCTGCAAATAGTCCAGATCTCAACCCAATTGAAAACCTGTGGTGGAAATTGTAAAAAATGGTTCACAAGAAGGCTCCAACCTGCAAAGCTGATCTGGCAACTGCTATCAAAGAGAGTTGGCACCAGATTGATGCATAATACTGTTTGTCACTTATCAAGTCCATGCCTCAGAGACTGAAAGCCGTTATAAAAGCCAAAGGTGGTGCAACTAAATACTAGTGATGTATTTTGAATGGTCTTTTGTTTATCTGTTTTTCATGATTCCATACTTTTTTCCTCAGAATTGAGTGATTCCATATTTTTTTCCCTGTGCTTGGTCAATGAAAGTAACATTCACTGACTTCCACAATGTTTTCTCTTCATTTCTTTAAGTGTTCCTGAAAGTCAACAAGTTGCACTTTGGAATGACCTTATTATTGTATCATGTTTTTGATCTGAGTTTGTTTTACAGAATAAAATGTCTGAATGAGTGCTCATCCAGACTGGTGATTCCATACTTTTTGCCAGGGGTTGTATGAACACAAAAAAATACTGTTCTGTGATGAAAACTGACAAAAGTTAGAATATGCTTGAATGTTGCACTTACAGCATGAAAACTAAGACAGAATGTGGAAGATTCTAGAACATGAACACAAACTGTTATAGGATGAAGACTCAGACCAAACTCAGAACATTTCAGTATGTGTATATATATATATATATATATATTCTAGAATGTAAATAAATAAATCTAAAACTCTTATTGTTCTACACAGAAGCCTCAGGTGGAATTCAAATCATCCTAGAGTGGGAATACAGTCAGAATTTGGGATATTTGATACAGAACAAAGTCCATCTGTTCTAGAATGAAGACTTGCATGAAGTTCTGGTTGTTCTGGAAAAGATTTCCAACTGTTCTAGAATAAAGATTTAGGCAGAATTTGAAACAACCCAGAATAGTCATACAAAGACAGGAGCAATTTGGATCATATGACTTTTAAATAGGAACAGATCTCTGGCTGTTCTAGAATGAAGACTTGGGTAGAATCTGGAATGTTATACAGAATTTTTTTGTAAAAATTAAAACTTGGGAGAAATCTGGAACATTCTAGAACATAAACACCAAGAAGAGGTTAGACTTCCGTGAAGAAGTCTTAGTTATGATTTGGAACATGAACTCAAAAACATTTTAGAGTGTGAATACGATCAGAATTCTGAGTGTTCCATGAAGAGTACATGAAAATTTTGGACATTCTAGAACATGTACAGGTAGTCCTCGGGTTACGACGGTCTCGAGTTACGACGTTTCGTAGTTACGACGCATCTCCCATTTACTGTATAAAGCCTTTTTTCGACTTTAAGTGGTTTGCGTCGTAAACGTCGAACTTCGTGTTTGGTGTGCGCGGCGGAAGAATACACGGTTACGCGGCTCGTTTTTTGATAATTACTGTGTTAGGATAGGTGTTAGGATAGGATAAGTGCTTACAGTATGTGTACGTAAGCACTACGTGTTATACTTCCGAAGCATCAACGTAGATTAAACAGCCAGCCAAACTCTTTTTAAGAGCCAGGATGATGAACATGCTGTTCCTTTAAGTGACTCAAAAATCAGAGTGAAACTACAAATACAAAAGACATAGAAAAAAGGCTCAAAATACATTCTATAAACTTAATACCAGCAACACAAATGCGTCTGACCGAATAACAAAGAGTTGCAGCGATAGTAACCGACTGTCAAATTTTCATAAACATCTCAGAATGATGTAATACTTAGTCATTGCTTTCTGAACGGTAGATACGACAGGTTAGAACAGGCGAAAGTAGTGTAAACTCGTGCACAATTAGCGACCATGCTTCTGTTACTAGACTGGACCTTCTATAGTGCAACAACCAGCCACCTCCGTGGGCGTCAAAATAAAAGTACCGGTGTCAGACGTCAAACCATACAAAACAGTACAAAAGCAATACAAACAGACACTTCAAGTTTCTAACAGCCACTCAAGAACATAAGTATGTACGTGTGTTCCGACTTACACCGAAAATCGGTTTACGACGCCCCCTAGGGACGGATCTGCGTCGTAACCCGAGGACTACCTGTATACAGAATGCATTCTGCCAAATCTAGAAAGACCACGTGTGGAATTCTGGATGTTCTAGAAAGAAGACTCCTAGAATATAAATACCGTCAGAATTCTGTCATTCTGACTCCTAGAATTAAACTTTGGGTGGAATTTGGAACTTTCTAGAATATGATGGCAAACAGATCCTGACTGCTACAGAATGAAGGCAAATTGTAGAATACAGATTCAAACAAACGCCTTTTTTTTTCCTTTTTACAGCTGCCTTGAGAGTTTAAACAGCTCAGACATGGAAGCAGGGAGGCATGTGAACGTTCAGACTACAAATAAACACGCTAATACCACATACACACATTTGAAAGGTTCTACCTCTTTCAACCATGAGTCCCACCCCCCACCGCCCCATTACAGATCTGCGTGGAGTTAAATCTAGTTTGTGGTGAAGAAAAACTTAAAAGTGTCAAGTCTTGATATTGAGGATGTGTAATTTGATTTTAATATTTGGCATAAAGGATCACTTTAACCTAAAACTAAAGATACATTTAACAACAAATAAACAAACAAATAAAATTTAGATGCAGTTGTGTAAAGTGTTAAAACGACCACGTTCTTGCTCAACTTTGGACATTTGAGTGGAAACAGTGCCTCCGGTGGATGGGAGGCATGGGTGTTTTACTCAAATTATATGGAAAGTTCTCTACTTATGTAAATCCAGACTTATGAAATATAACGAAACAGTTTTCTTCTTCATGCTTAGCTACAGTACTCGCGCTCCTCACTAAATGATTTTGATTGATTTGTTGTGATAATTTTCAGTAGCAAACAAGCAAACAATCTTTCAGTAAATGTTCTGAATTAAACATGAAGTACAAAACCCTCATTGTGATAAAAACGGATATCATTTTGCCGTACACTGAAAGCCGTGCATAGTTTTCCGTTTTTTACTTCAAAACATAAGCTGTGGGAGGGGTGTCAGTAAGTCAGACTTAAGTGAAAACTGGCTTACTCAACCCTCTAGCAAATACAAATCGCTAATTTAGTCAGATATGTACTCATTTTTGGAACGAAGAAACTGGCGACATCCATTTCACGACACTAGAAATCACAAATTTCATAAGGCGTGAGTATTATACATTTAGAAACGCTTAAAAATTGCTGACCACACCTTTAAAACCTCTTCCTGTGGCTCTCTTACGAATTAGCACAGCACCTTAACCGTTGAGTTGCCACTACGAAGTGTAATACTCCTTGTTTTATGAGTATGCTATCGCTAAAAATGTCATTGTTCAAAATAGCAGCACTGTTTGGCTCATTTGACGCACGAATATGAGATTTTCGCACTGATATCAGTGAATTTTCTTTTTCTATTTCTTAAACTGAAACACAATGTTGGTGTAAAAAGGCAGTCGGATTTCAGCATGAGCGAATAGGGCTAGATATCTAAAATGTCAAATCTAAAAAAGGTACGAAGACTCAATGACTGTTCTAGAAAACCAAGCATAAAAAGACCCTGTTATGATTTGAAATAGTGTTAAAGCGCCCCCACCCCCTAAACTCCATCACCAGTTACCCTTAGCTTAGCTTAGTGTCACAACACAACGTGTAGCATCGGGAAATGAGTGTAAAAATGCGCCATAGAAATCTCTATGTGTAAAATCGTCCTTCTTTCGTGTTTTGCGTGTACATTGTGTTGACGAGCGAATAAAAAGTGTGCGAGGTTGCGTCTGTAAATCTTTGCTGCAGTGCTAATATGTACTGTGGCTAAATTGAGGAGGCACTTGAATGTGTCACGGTCAGAACTGCATGTAGATAAAAGTGTGTGTGACTGAGGACATGGTGCGGTTTAATGCAAAGGAATTACCCTGGCTATAAAACTATGACTAAATACAAGTAGAGATGCATCTCACACACACACGCATTCAGACTCAAGCACGCACGCTAATCTCTTATTCAGACTCCCAGGATATCTGAGCCGATCAGCTGATGCCTCCATGCTCTGGGGGAGAGCAGCCATTGAGGATAAATAGTGTGTGCGTTCACCAGTGCTTAGAAATTACTGCAGGTACAGTTTGAAATCTTGTTGCATGTCGGCTCGTGTATGCTTCAGGATTATTGGTTTGAGTATAGAGGCACAGCATGGCACAGCATAGATGATGCTTCATCCATTCACACACACGCGCACAGACACACCTCACAAACAGCGAGGCCGGAGTTATACTTGACGTTTAACTACGTTCACATTTTGTGCGTACACAGGATTGTCCACTAGGGGGCATGACGAACACGAAACATCCCCGGTACGTCCTAAATTACGTTCTAATTAATATGTAAAGCCAATTATGCGAAAAATTTGACATCCCACTTAGCATGTAGTGTGTTTTAGGCTTACGTATCCAAGCAGAACCGTTTCTTCCACCAAATGAGCGCCATTTCGGTCAGTTGTATTAATTAGCAGTGTCCTGCAAGGTGATGCAAATTGAAGTTATATAACTTAAAACTTGCATTGCATTACATTAAAACCACCTAGAACACTGAAAAACAAGATTTATCTGTCATAGTCATGAAAATCCTTCCTATTCGCAATGTTGTGTCACTCCGTATCCCGTCTATGCCTCGTTTTTTCTCAAGAAAAATAATATTTTATTTTACATTATTTTGGTGTACATATTTTAGTCTTGTCCCCAGGTTTTCACTCAGTCCTGTTAAATATTCCCACTTCTGAAAATTATAGACTATAGCCTTCCACAAAGGGGACACTGTATCGTCTGGATCTTCTGAAGACCTCGCAAAGACCAAAATTAAGTTCTCTTGTATCTTTTTGTATATTTGATGATATTGTAACTATGACTGCGAAGGGTTAATCTGAACTTACTATCCTGTTAACGAAATTATTTTAAAATGTTATTTGTTTCTTGTCTTTTTGGTAAATCATTAGAATGTGCTCAGTGTCCTAATACTATTAGTACGGACGCCAAGTGGTTACGTTTTATATATTTGTTAATTCTGTGCTGAAAACTCAGTCCTCATATAAAGAATAACAGGACTGAGTAACACTGACGGGTGAAAGTAAATTTGCCAGAATTTGACCAATACTCATTATGAAGAGTTAAATATGTGTGCTGTTAGATTCTTTGTTTAATTTTTAAAACTTACAACAAGCAAATGGCACCCATTAGGTTTCTTGTTACCAGACTCATACATCTATAAATAATATCACCAATAAATCGCTAAAAATCTAATTTTTCACGTCGTTATCCAACACAGAACACGAACCAGTCACAATGCAGGCTGGAAAAACTACGAACTTCTGATTTTCTCCAAATGGCAGGTTGGCATTCCAATTAAACACATATTATACAGCCAAACGTTTGTGGACACCCCTTCTAATTACTAATAATAGAGTTCTGTTCTTTCAGCAACGCTCACTTATAACATAATATAAAGTCTTTATTTATGGATTATCCAAAGACAAAGTGGCAGTAGAATGGGTTGTACTGATGCCCCAATAAGTCTCGCTAGGACATTTATAGGGTATGAGTCAGTTCATCCAATTTCTGTCCTTAAACAACGTTCATACAGAACTAGTTTGCCAAATATTGACTGAATACTTGCATAGAACTTTGACCTTAACTCCATCAGATCTTGAAAATGTACCAGAATACCAAAAATGAGCTTATTATCTTACATCAGAAGCCATCTTAGATGAACAAAGGCTGTTGTGGCAGCAAAGGTGAGGGCATCTCTAATACTAATACCATCAGCTAATATTCATGTTTTGGATGTAATTTTTGGGTGTCCACAAACTTTTGTCTATATAGTGTAAATGCAAGCGTTCATAATCCTTTTCAGCTTGGATTGTGGGTCCATCCATTCCACTATTATATACAGAAATTCAGGCAATTCCAAATAGTCCATTTACTGCATAATATTAAAATAGTTTAGGTTTGTGATTTAGGATGCACAAAAACCCAACGTACATGCGACAGCGGCCTTGTGCTTGCATAGTTAACGGCAAGTATAACAATGGCTTAAGGCAATGCGATTATACGTACAATATCCAAACTCGATCTCTCATTCCTATCTGTCTTCGATCTTCCCTCTTTCTTTAACTTTCTCTATCAGGAAAAGAAAAACACAAAGTTTCGGATTAAAGTGAGACGACAAACAGAAAGCTCGTTCCTCTCACAGAGCACGTCAGACGGGACCTGTGTAAAAATGGCTCGAATCAAAAATGAGGCACTTTCTTAAAAAAAGGTGTATATATATACTTCTCTCGATAATACTACGTTATACTATATATGTTTCTATCGTTAGACTATGTAGCATTTGTATATCAATATCTTTAAAATTTCAGAATGAAGGAAAAAAGCAAAGGAGGAATATCATTGGCTCTTGGTTGGCAGTCAGAGACGCTTTAGTCCTTTCTGATTGGCTGAAGGACCGGTCCATCTTGGCATTTGTGGTCAGATACGAACGACGGTCTTTTGGCAAATTCTGTTCTAATTGAAACTGGCGAGCGTCGCCCAGGTGAACGTCTACACCTACACACGTGGGCGCAGCCATCTACGTACACTCACTCACTCACACACCCATCAGCATTCGGTTCCTCTTCAGCAAGCAGAAGGATCAGCATTCTGAAAACAGAAAGAAAGGCAGAAACAGGATGAGCAACTTGTGCAGGAAAATGAATTGTGTTGTCTCCAAGGTCTCAGACCCTGCTGAGTTGCTGACCGAAATTTACATTGCCGTTACCATAGTCACACAGTATTTCAGACACTTTGCACGTAGTGCTTTATGTTAAACAATAATATTAATTCAAACACAATATGAAAACGTTTAGTACAGTAATGTACAACTGCCATTCTTATCTTTGTATCTTTAAAATTTGAAACATTTACCAAAAACGAAAATGAAACCGTAACCGTGTTGGTTCCTTCCTTCAAGTCTGCGATTCTCTTTTTTGTCAGCAGACGTCGCAAGGGTTCACTCGCACTCGTTATGTCATTCAGACGTGAATTAGATGAAACAGATTTCTATTTCTCATTACAATTTTTAAGACCTCGGACTTATAGTGGGGCAAAAAAGTATTTAGTCAGCCACTGATTGTGCAAGTTCTACTTAGAAAGATGAGAGAGGTCTGTAATTTTCATCATAGGTACACTTCAACTATGAGAGACAAAATGAGAAAAAAAATTCAGGAAATCACATTGTAGGATTTTTAAGGAATTTAATTGTAAAATATGGTGGAAAATAAGTATTTGGTCAATAACAAAAGTTCAAAAGTCCATGTTATATTATATTGTATATTGTATGTTACAGTTTTGTGAAAAAGTGTTTGCCCCCTTCCTGATTTCCTTTTTTTCGTTTTTTGCATGTTTGTCACCCTTAAGTGTTTCGGAACATCAAACCAATTTAAATATTAGACAACAAAAGTAAACACAAAATGCAGTTTTTAAATGAAAGTGTTTCTTATTAAGGGAGAAAAAAATCCAAACCTACATGGCCCTGTGTCAAAAAGTGATTGCCTCCTAAACATAATAACAGGTTGGGCCGCCCTTAGCAACAACAACAGCAACCAAGCATTTGTGATAACTTGCAATGAGTCTTTTACAGCGTTGTGGAAGAATTTTGGCCACCCATCTTTGCAGAATTGTTGTAATTCAGCCACATTGGAGGGTTTTCGAGCATGAATGGCCTTTTAAGGTCATGCCACAGCATCTTAATAGGATTCAGGTCAGGACTTTGACTAGGCCACTCCAAAGTCTTCATTTTGTTTTGCTTCAGCCATTCAGAGCTGGACTTGCTGGTGTGTTTTGGATCATTCTCCTGCTGCAGAACCCAAGTTCATTTCAGCTTGAGGTCAGGAACACATGGCCAGACATTCTCCTTCAGGATTTTTTGGTAGACAGCAGAATTCATCGTTCCATTTATCACAACACGTCTTCCAGGTCCTGAAGCAGAAAAACAGCCCCAGACCATCACACTACCACCACCATATTTTACTGTTGGTATAATCTTCTTTTTCTGAAATGCTGTTTTACTGTGTTACGGCAGGTGTAATGGGACACACCTTCCAACTTTTGTCTCATCAGTCCACAGAATGCTTTCCCAAACATTCAGTCTTGGGGATCATTAAGATGCGTTCTGGAAAAACTCAGACGAGCTTTAATGTTCTTTTTGCTCAGCAGTGGTTTTCGTCTTGGAACTCTGCCATGCAGACCATTTGTGCCCAGTCTCTTTCTTATGGTGGAGGCATGAACACTGACCTTAACTGATGCAAGTGAGGCCTGCAGTTCTTTGTATGTTGTTGTGGGGTCTTTTGTGACCTTTCGGATGAGTCGTCGCTGCACTCTTGGGGTAATTTTGGTCGGCCGGCCACTCCTGGGAAGGTTCACCACTGTTCCATGTCTTCGCCATTTGTGGATAATGGCTCTCACTGTGGTTCACTGGAGTCCCAAAGCTTTAGAAATGGCTTTATAAGCCTTTCCAGACTGATAGATCTCAATTACTTTCTTTCTCAATTGTTCATGAATTCCTTTGGATCTCGGCATGAAGTGTAGCTTTTAGGGATCTTCTGATCACTTTGTCAGGCAGGTCCTATTTAAGGGTTGTCCTGATTGAGAACAGGTGAGGCAAAAAGGTTCCACTGTATATCTACTTCACGTCTGAATGACAGAAAATGAGTACGAGTGAACCTGCTGACTGAAATGAGAACTACAGTCTTGAAGGGCATACAGTGGTATGAAAAAGTTTGGGCACCCCTGATAATTTTCATGATTTTTCTTTATAAATCATTGGTTGTCCAGCTCAGCAATTTCAGGTAAATATATCATATAGCAGATGAACACCGTGATATTTGAGAAGTGAAATTAAGTTTATAGGTTTTACAGAAAGTGTGCAGTAATTATTCAAACAAAATTAGGCAGGT